>JANHFX010028800.1:0-45521 GCA_027560015.1 Chloroceryle amazona
TTCTGCCTGCATGGCTACCCAGCTCCAGTGCCGTTATCGTGGGGGACCTCCCCTCTGGGGTGCAGGCCTCCTCAGCCTGTGTTTAGTTTTGCACTTTTCACCATCTTCTACTGACCTGGGGAAGGAATTTTGTGCCTGAAAAGTTGGTTCAGTGGGAGACAGCAAATTTATCTACAAACTATTCTTGGTGGAAACGCCTCCTGCCCTCTTGCAAGGAGCTGGACAGTAAATGGATGTGACAGCTCAGAAAGGATGGCGGGTCCTGCCTGGAGCCCCTAACGCTGTGCAGGACTGCCCCGGTTCTTTGATATCTAACTCCATCTACAGGCGAGCATCGACCCTTGCCTGCAGTGAGCGAGTCTCTGGGTCTTCTCGAAAGGCAGCCCTGCCTGTCTAGGTGGCTTCCGTATTTGTATTAGAAAATACAGAAGAGGTGGTAAAAGTCAGCAGAAAACAGTAGTAATACTGTATTCAAAAAAGAAAAATAAGGGGGTGGAGGATTACTACCATAAAATAACATCAGCCTAAACTAGAATAACTCCTCCAGCATTCACTGTGCTTAATCGCTGGAAGTTTTTCTCACTACATAGGATTTTTCACATCTGACATCTAAATTTGAGCTCCAAGTCCAACATGCAGCACAGAAAATCACAGTGAGCATTCTGACACCCCCCAGCAGGGCTTTGGTCCACTCAATAATGAATAGGTCAGAGTGAATCATTAACCGAGTATTTTAGGTGTGGAACAGACACAACCTTGTTCTAACATTGTTCAAGTTTTTCTGTGCCCACAGTTTGCACTTTCACCTGGGCTTTTCAAAGTGAAATATGCTGCTACAAATGCACGCAAATTCAAATATACCAAAACTCAGTGTCAGCCTTTTCAATGCTGTACATCTGAGGTAAGCAAATTGCATAAAATTCTCACAAAGAGAATACCCAGAAACCAGGAGAATACTGAGACAACAGGGGTTAAAGCACCAGCTTTATGCTACTCCAGACACTCACAGAAAATGTCTGTCACGATCAAAAAGCAGATTTATGATACATGCTCCTTGCATTATATTAACACAAATGACACACCGCAAAATTTTGCATGTTGTGTGATAATAAATCAAACAGTATCTATCTGTCAGTTTACAGGCCTTGTAATTTAATATTTGGAATTCTATTCTGATCAAATATGCTGGCTGTATACATTGGTGAGTTGATTCAGAGGGAGAATTTTCTTAAGCCATAGATGTGAAGCTGTCCTAGATGTATGTCTAGGTACAAGACACCTACTAATGAAAAAAAAACCCAACCCTTAAATTCCTGAAGAGTTTCAGTATATTAAAATTCCATTCCATAGGATTCAGCAAATGGCCTTCTTTCACAGAAAATCATATACAATTTTACAGCCAATTTTCCATTACCAAAACAATTTTAGGCAAAAAAATTGTCTAACATTCTTATTGCAGCTGTATTATATTTTTAAGGTAAGCTATTTTCAAATGTAGCCGAAGTCAGGAGATGTTGTAAGAACAACAATTTTACTTCAATCTTTTTTTATTTTTGAAAAAAATTATTTTAATAGCTAAGAAAAAAAATAATCTGTTGAAACCAGATTATGGTAGATATAAAGCAACACAAACCTGCCTATGCAGTCGCTGGTACTGTCAGCAAGAAGATGTGTTTCAGAGGAGTTAATGGAACAGTGTAATAAATCCCTTGGCATCTGTTCTCTCCTCTGTCACTGCCCCTAATTTTGCTTCCTGAAAGAAGAACAATTTGTTCATATGAGGATTTGTGTGTGACTGTCAAGAACACTGTCATTTCTACCTATCAGTGGTAAAAAGACAGGCCAGGCCACAAGACAGAAAGGGCAGTAAAAAAAAACCTTGTTTGCCAGCCACAGGATCATGGCCAGCAGCTCCCTTGAGTCCAGGTCTTACAGAGCAGCCCAGTGCCAGCTGCGGTGAGGACTCCTCATCTCACCCTGAGAAACTCAGAGTAGTTACAAGGAGCTTGCTGGGGTAGGAAAGCAGGAGAGAAATCATTCATCACCCTCAGCAGAGTTTGTCCCTGTTATTCACATTGAAACTAAATGAAACCTATGACTTTGTTGTCCTAGGAAAGCTACTAAAAAACTAAAGGTTGTGGAAAGCGTGACCATCTCCATGTTCAGTGGGTGGAAGCATAACCTGAGTTGCTTCAAAAAAGTAAAATTCTGCACACTTTAAGAATGTTGGGATTTTTTTTTTTCTTAGGATGAGAGTAATAGAGAGCAACAAAAATAAGAGAGGTCTTGAAACTGAGGGAAACCCCCCAAAGTGTTCCTGAAGCCCACTGGAAACTTTGCATTTAAATGTTTACTCTTTGCAATTCTTAGAGCCTATGAGTAAACCATGAGAGAGAGACAGCCTAAGCCAACTTCTACTTCCCATCGCATGAGACCAAGTGCAGAGTAGCTCTGCTCGTGCCACTGGAATTACTCTGGTGGTACATTAGCGTCAGCATGGGTAGAGTTTTGACTCCTCTTAGATTAACACAAATAAATGTAGACACACTTAAGGCCATGCCAGGGAGTGTTCCACCCCTCATAAATTGCAAGACCAGAAATAAAGTGAAGAAAAGGTCATTTTGCACTTTTCATGTTGCCTACGGCTCTGTTGATAACACAACCCAACACTTCATCAGGCTTTCACCTCCAGATACAGAAAAAAACCCCAATCTAATCCCCAAACCATCCTGCTTACATTCCACTGCAAAGTCTTAATAGTGACCTCCCAGTGTCCAGTGACAACAGATCAACACATCTGGCTGTCATGTTCAATGTGTTGCCAGTGCTGTTCTGCTGGAAGTGGCCAATGATGCTGCTGAAATGTTGTGCTGGAAGGCACAGAAAGTAAAGAAGCAAGTGATGAAAGAAATGAAGAGCATTACACGGAAGAAATAAACTTCTGAGGCATGATTTCTTCCCGTGAAAACCAAATGAAAGTTGGATGCGTACCTATTATCTCACACAGTCCTCAGGAGTCTCAGGCTTAATTGTGACAGGCAGAGAATTTTATTCTGCAGCCAGAATAGGAACTGTTTACAAATTCAGCAGATCTGGTGGGTAGGTTTCTGTGTTTTGCATTTGATGAGCTGAAGGCAAGACCACAAAACCTGTTTGTTGCACCACACTCCTGAATAACATGGGTCTTGGCACTAGGCATGTCATGATTTCTTGGCAGCTGGCAGCTGGAATCCTATCCACACGTACCTCGTTATGGTTTACAGCTGGACTCAGTGATCTTAAAGGTCTTTTCCAACCTAAAATATTCTGTGATGGCCCCAGCTTCATTTATGGTAGGAGATGTCAGAGTCCTTTTAGGAAGGACTTGACCTTCTCACCTGCCTAATGTCATTCCTGCAAGGGCACGTGTTGGAGCTGGACGCTGTTCAGAGGACTGCCACGGTCTTCCCAGGAAGTAGTTTCTAGTTTCACTAGGATGATACATAAAGGAAATTTCACCACACGACTCCAGGAAGATATTCCTGTACTCCTACGTGCAACAATCAAATCCATTCACTTCTCATAAGCACTTTGCAGGGGAACTTTGTAGTCAGGAAATTCGGCAGTCATCTTTTTAAAAATCTTAGTGCATCCCAACAGCTACCCTCTCGGGGTGAGCTATGCTCCTGGTTTCTACATACACAACTTTCTCCTGTATTAAAATGCACTTTGATCTGAGTTCAGCTTCCCAGTGGGTAAAGATAACCAGTACTGCAATTTGCCTTTGGACATTACTACTTATTTTTGTGTTTTCATGGAGTGTGTGCTGTAGCTCTGGCAAAAAGCATTCCAAACATCTCTGAATAACTGACTTATCATTTTGCTACACCACACATTTCGCTGTTGGCTGATGTTTGTATCAGTATTAATTTCATTTCCATCTAGACTGTTGATAAAGATCTGAAATAGTATTTGACCAAGACTGGGTGGTTCCTGGCAAAGCCCAAAAAACCCACACTAATAAAATGAGGGTACCTCATTGATTTATTTTTGTAGGTCTGTCAGTCCACTTCTGTGGACTACCCAGCACCACTACCAACCCCTCCCCTTTTCTTTTTAATTATTATGTTGTTTTGTTTTTCTTAAATGCACACAATCCAGAATATCTCTTTTGCTGAAGTTATGGTACCCAGCCCTCGGCAGGAAAAGAGACAAATTATACTCTAAGTCCCCAGCAGCTACCAAGAGTGGAGATCTTTCAGACCAGTGAAAGGAGTTAACAACAATATTTGTTTTTCTGGAAGAATTGTACCTCAGTCAAAATGTAAAGCATGCGCTTATATCAACATATACCAGTCATTTCTTCAAGCCATGCTGCCTTATAGTCTTAAAGTTAAGTAGAAGCTTAATTTTATGATTTCAAAATACAATATAGGTGTCTAAACTAGCACTTGATACTGGGGTTAGGATTTAAGTTGCATTTATTGGTTTTCATGTTTGTGGTCAATCATCTCTGCTCCTTTTACTTGGGGACAGGGGAATTAATGTCATTTTTATCTGCAGTTTTGGGGAGGGAATGATTTCAGGCAAGCCAGGGTAGATTTTCAGTTGTGTAGCTCACAGGGGTTTCATGCATTTTGTAAAGCTCTATTTCTTATTTTACAGCAGACAAGAGTTGCAGCTCTTCACTTGTACAGTAAATATTGCATTTTATTATAGTTCTCCCTTCCTTTTGTATTTGAAGAAAACAAATGTCTTCCTCATCAGTGATCTAGTATGAGTTTTTCCAGGAGCTTTTGCCACAGGACCAGTCTCGTCATTACTCACATAAAGCAACATTTGATAATTCTTTGTTGTTAAAGCCTAGATTCCATGTCTTGATGCCATTCCAAGCCAGCCTGTTTTATTAGCCTATAACACCCCTCAGAGGTGATATTTCTATGTTCTGGCAGGACTTTATTGGAGGTGCTATGACAACCAAATTGCTTGAGAATTGTGAACATCCTTAGAGCAGCACAAGAGATCAAGCTGATTTATCACAGGCACATTTTGGAATCTGCTTCCCCCAGAAGTGTTATTTCAGGCCCTAGATAAGTATGGTAATCAGAAAATCTAGGTCTTATAATAAAATGATAAATTTCCCACTATAAAACTTGATGGCAAAGGTAGGGTTTATTAATTGTATTCTGTTAAATATACAGTTCAGAGGAAAGAATTTCCCACCTTTTCTGACCAGCTTCTTCTTTAGTTTCTTTATTTCCTAGAATATTTCTGTGGCTTTTTTTTTATCTGAAAACAGATTTATTTGTCTTGCTCCTCTGCCTCATCTGAAACATTTCTTTTCAAAAAGGGTGCAGCAATCTGATGGAAGAGTAAACATAATCCTCTGTGGTTCTATTACTGAGCTTTTTCTCTGTTAGTTTCTTTTCCTAGCTGCATTCAAATTTGTACTCCCACATCATATTTCAGTTAGGGATAGATACAGTGGAAAACACCTTCGCTCCATTGCTTTATCTTTTGCTGTTGCAGGAATGAAATATTATCCTATTTTTCTCAGGATGCAGTTTAGCAGTCACTGAGGCAGAAGAATGTCAATCAATAGGTATTGAACCCCACCTTTTCAGTATTATTTGCATATAAAATCTAGATGGCCAATTGCAGGGTGACAGGTGAGTTAGAAATAACAGAAGCCAGCCTGTAGCCAAGAGCAAGTGAAGCAGCTGTGTAACTGCAGATAATGTAAACCTCCCAGCAAGAGGGTTGCTTTTCCACAGTTGCCTTTCACAGGGACTTTCAGGAGTCATTCATGGATCTCCTGAGGTTCACATATTGTCAGCTGAAAGACAGATTTTAAAATATCTGTAAATGTGAAGATACACAATTGCTACTGCTCCTGAAAAAGAGAGAAAGAGTTGACTCCGTGAGACTCACATCATCATAATCCCTGTCATGGGGCTCAGAGCTATGTCCTCAATGCAGAACATCCTTCTGGAAATTTACACAATATAGGAAATCCTATCTGTAGACATGGGCAACCTTGTTATTTTCAACCTGCACACCCATTTTTCAGTGGTTACAGAAACAGCTGCTAGAAGTCAGCTATTTCTCCCTTCCCCTCCTCTGGCTGTGCACTGGTCGCCTTACCAAGGCTGCAAGAGGGCTTGCTATGGCTCCATGTCACTAAGCAGAGTATATTGAAAAAATTAGGAAAATAAATAATATATCATAGAGCCCTGTTCTTGATACAACACATTTAGTCCTCATAACATTCAAGTTTTCCTCACTCTGGCACCAAAGAATTTAGACTGGGATAACTGCAACGTGTTGCAGAGGATCATGTCATCCCACATCAGGACAGCAGCATCAGCTCTTTCAAGTCTGATTCCATTCTCATTTGCCTTCCCAATCACACTAATGAGAGCTGAATTGCATTTTTGATATTTAGCACTTCGACTCACTGTGCTTGGGGGAAAAAACAAAACAAAACACAACATTAAAGTGGTTTTTTTCCAGCTGTGTTTTATAACCTAGGAATATACTGATCTGAACTTATTTTTATTTGTCAACACCTGTCTGCAACACTATGTTTGGGTTTTTTTTTTTTTCTTCTTTTAACAGCTAGAGTACTCAGTAGTGCCCTTAACTCTGTATCATGGCTGTGGCATTTTTATTTTAAATTAAGAGTTGGTTTTTGTTTGGTTGTTTTTTTTTTTTCATGGTCTGGCTGTTGGTGAAACCCTGATGAAGTCAGCAGCCAGCAGCTGCCACATTTTTAGAGGTTTAGTTTTGGTTTGGTTTTTTTTTGTTTGCTTGGGTTTTGGGGGGGGGGGGTTAAGCATCCTCTATGATTGAAGAGTTAAATTCAGCATTATCTCACTCTAAGTCAGATTCCAATCAAATGAACAGAAGATTAGATTCCACTCAGATTCCAATCACTTCTGAAGATGAAAAAATAAGGAAACAGACAAAAAGAACAACCATCACACACACACAAACCCTAAACAAGTAGATATCCTGCAGTTCCCAGACAAAACCTCTACTAATCTCTGGCACTTAAGGACACCTTAACTGACCAGGAGATAGAAAGGAATTCTTTAAGTGATCACTAATGTTTCTTTTTCACTTCTTTCTTTTAAGTTTTGTTGTTCTGATTTCCTTGTCACAAGATTTAAAAGCCTAAATAGCAGTGGAAAATTTGCATCATGCTCTTTTCTATTTGCTCTAAAACTTCCACAGATCAAGTTAGAAGTTTATAAACTAACTAAAAAATACTGGAAGACTTGGGATGTACACATATCATTATGGCTTGGAAAGTCACAAATGGAAAGTGCAAATTACAGGGAAGCTTAAAAAGTGTTCTGTCCATAGTGTGCCACTTGGTCATAAAACATTAACACTGCTTTCAGCAATTTTAGACTGACAAACTTAATAAAGATGATTTTGATACTGAAACTGTAATTTCCTGGGAAACCACAAGATGGTAGAGTTCAGCTAAGAAGTAGCTATGTCTACACCCAGTTACTATTGCCTGGACCAGGAAGACAGAGCATTGTTAATTATTTACTAATTAATTTTGCTAACGTTCCAGAAGCTCAATGTCAAGCTTTTTTTCCATAATCCATGTCAACATTTGGAGAGGTTTTCATTGCTTGCTTAGCTTTTGTTATGTATTTGAAAGTGAATGAATACCCCTCATTATTCCTTCAAGCATCTGTATACCATACTCCTTGGATGGCATTCTCTTATCTGATGTGTTTAGTAATGGGATGCAACTGCTGACAGTCAGACACTGAGAAAACAGACTATTTGTTTTAAATCCAGTCAATCTGTAACACAGCTTAGGACATCAGATACCGTGAAGCTGCTAGGCTTTTAGTCAGTCTTCATTAAAAAACCCCAAACCTGTCTCTTAAGTCAGAAATACAGCCTCTTAGACAGTAAAACAGCTTTGCAAATCTAAAAGTTAAATCCCATCTTTGGAGTCCAACAGCTTTACTGATAGCCTTCCTGATGCTATGTGATGCTTTACTGACTTGTCACAACATCATTTGTTTAAGGAAGAAAAAAAAGTACCCATAATGTTTCAAATGCAGTCTTTGAAGCAGAAAAGTCATTGATATTAAAATAACTTCGAGCTCAGAGGAATAAAATTTTGGTATAAATTTAGCAGTTATTTCAGCATGGACACAAGTAAAAGATAAAGCAAGAAAAAGCTTAAAAAGAAAAAAAAAAAAAAAGCACAAGTTTGGTTAGAAAGACTTTTCAAGACACATTACTACAATTTATGTGCTTTCAAGAGCCATCTCCACCCGTCACTGCACCCCTGATCTGCAGTGCTGAAAGCATCACCCAAAAGCAGCTCCCACTTCCCAGCACCTTACAACACTCTTACCAGAGTCCATAGAGGAGGTAGAAGACTTTAACAACCCTAAAACAACCTAAACCTCTACCTTAGCCATTCCTATATGGCTTTACTTACAGCTGCTTATAAACCTGAAAAAATAAGATCATACTGAGCTGCTGATGCAGTGAGGAGGCTCAGCCCCTGCTGATTATCTCCTCAGGCTCATCATTGGGACACTTTGCAGCTCAACCCAGCTTGCTAATAGGTAATTATCTTGCTAAACAGCAGGAACCAAATTTAAGTAAGGGACAGTATATGCATAACATTCAGAAGTGTGTATCCTTTATAGGTGAATAAAAAAACCCAAACACTTCCCTCTTTTTTTTTTTAAAAAAAGATACCTTAGAAAAACTGTGAAGCACTCTGGTGCAAACAGCGTGCAGGCTCTCTTCTGACTTGTGTGAGATGTGTGGTGCATAGGACTTATCCTGTATTGTCTTAAAAAAAATTACTATATTTCACACTTTTCAAAAAAATTAATAAAGAAAAGAAAGATCTCAGAATTAAATCAGGCCCAGAATAACACAGAACAAGACTTTGATGTCTTTACTTCTAGTATCACATGGTGGTTTACTATGAAGGCTTTTTGATACTGAAAGGATAATCATTAGATCCTTCAGGCTGTACAGAAGGTGAAATACATCATGTTTTATGTTAATTAAACGTTTCATCTTTCACTGATTAAGTAACTACGGTAGAATTTTATTTTTAGAAAAAATGGCAGTAATACTAAAATTCTAGCATATTATGAAAGGACCCTAAGGGTAAGGCATAGTCACTTTATATCACTACTTAATGTCATCCTAAAAAGCACCTTCATTACTCTAAGGTAAAATATAACAAAGTAAGTGCTGAATGGGAATTGTAGATGGAAGCTGGAATTCACATCAGGTGACAATAAATGTCCCCATTTATTATTATGATTACTCATCACTGGAGAAGCAGCTGCAATGCCTCTGTGACCCCCAACATTTCAACTCCCCGAGGTGTGTTAATGATGTACACTAAGAGAGAAAGCTTTATCAAATGTCTTTTGTAAAATCAGCAGAAAGTACTTATCAGAGAAAAAAAATATATCTAAGGGGTTTTGGTAACTACAACACTGATTATAAAGTATTTCTTTTTTTTCCCACCAAATTATCTAAAGTTCAGAAGAGAATCTGGCATTGCCACGGTGATGGATGGCCCGTGTGCAGTGCTCAGAGCCATACAGACACATTTTCATTTGGCCTCTCTGAGCTTGGACGTCAGTGGAAGAACCAAAAGGATTGGTTTTCTTAGAATGCAAACTTACCAGAACCCCTTCCTAATGCATCCCTCAGCCAAAAGCTTGTCTCTCATTTAAGAGTCACTATTTCAAGGTGTAGTAGAAAAGAGGCACAACACATTTTGGTCCCTTCATGAAAACAAACCTGATTCCTTCATCCACAGGGCGCCTGAAAGCAGAGGGCCCCTGGCCAGCAGTCCTCTCCCAGAGCAGGGACAGCATATGTTTAACCATGGGGAGGCACTGCAGGTATCGAAGTTTTGCCTATTTCTGCTTTGCCAGGAGTGTTCTTTGGTCTTGTGAACATTTATTAGACAAACACTCATAATTACAAGTTCTATAAATCTTGTTATGAAGTTTGCCCAGTGTGCAAACTTAATTAAATGACTATTTGCTCTTAAAATATTTGTCTTTATAATCTGAGTCGCATTTTAAGGCAAATATTTAAATACACACTAAATATTAGGAAAGCTCATATTTTCACACTGAAATAAACATTTTCATCGCTGCAGTTTTGGTGCCTCTTGAAACCATCACTGCTTATGTCACAGTGTTACTGTGCACCAGGCTGGATTTAAGGTGTATGTTTAAATAGCAAGCATAATCACACTTGCAGAAAGGAATATCTGTTTCTGTGTTTGTAAGCAAACTTTGCTTCCTACATGGATTTCTGTTTTCTCCAGGGGTGATGCTGCCAGTAGATGCTTGCAGACAATGAGGTTTGTAGCCAGCAGTACCTCAGCATATATGCTGCCCAGGTGACAGCACAGGCTGTGTGGTGAACGTACCCAAACATTGATGACTTTATCTTCTACCTTCAAATTTACATTATAACTTCCCTGCTGGAGCAATGACTTTAAAATAGGAGGCAAAGCCTGGAAAGGATGCAGAAGACCCATGAAGGCAGCAAAGCCTTTGTTAAGTCACAGCTTCCTTGCCAAATATGTCCAGAGGAGGAAACTGGTGTGCTGGGGACACGGTGGCCTTGTTGCAGCAGTCACCCGGTCCATGGCTCTTGCCCAGCTTCTGCTCCCAGATTTCTGTAGCATGGAAATGTGGGTGTTGGGAAGAGAGATGGAGGGCTGGTGGGGCAGAGAGCCAGGTCCAGTGCCATAGCAATGAGCTCATTCCCTTCCTTGTCCTGGAGTTTCTCACCCTGCTCCTGCTGTAGGTCATGGGTTTTTATAATTAATTAAAAATACCCTGACTTTATTATAGAGTCATAGAATCACTGTTGGAAGGGACCTTAAAGATCATCTAGTTCCAATCCCAGTGCCATGAAGTTGATACTGTGTCATTAGTACACAGCTTTTTTTAATAATAAGAGATGGTGTCATAGGAGGCAATGGCTGCATCTTACACTCTATGTCTGCCAGGGGGTTAAAACTTGACAGGTCAGATTTTATTAAGGTATCCTCCCTATGATAGAAAGTGTCATACACTGTCATCTCCAGCTGAAGGCAGTACATATTTCCCACAGTGTACTTTCCCTTAGTGTTACCTCTACATCCCAAAGTGAACCAAAGCGCTGCCAAAATCAAAGTGGGAAAAGCATCCATCCACTCTTTGGAGTTCCCTGCTGTGGCACAGGGGAGGGCACAGGCTGGGTGTGGGGAAGCAGAAGCACGGTTACTCTGCCTGTTTGCCTGGAAACCTGAAATTGTTGGTGGGCATTTCCTGGAACAAAGCATAGTGTGATAAATGTATGGAATTCTGTTTCTACAGGACAATATGTGCACTAAGAGGCAAGCACAGTGATTAGCCCTGAGAGCTGTTAATACACAGCCCTATGTCAGAATAATTTCAACAGAAGCATTTTTTCAGCAGAAAATGCCATTAAAATATTATCTGCAATTGTGTATTTTTCCTTCATCTTCATTTTACAGAATGCTTCATTTGTTTCCTCTCTCACTGCTCACCTTGTTCATTTAGATTTTAAGCCCTCCCAGCAGGAACTGGACTTGGTCCCCATTTAAACCACCCATTCCACAGTGGCATCCCTCCTTGTTTGGAGTCCCTTTCTTAATTATAATACCAGGTATAAACTTGGATTAGAGAACATACCTTGCAGAAATACTCTGCATCACTTGCCCAGCCATAGTTAAATGAGAGAAAAGTTAAGAAAAATAAAAAACACATAAAGAAGAGAAGCAGAATGCTGTAGAATGAGCTTTTGGTGTCATATTATCATGAATCAACTTTTGGTAAATCATTTCCTGTGAAAATTGAAGAATAAAACCCAAGAACTTGCTCAGCTGCCTGTTCTGTCATCTTGGATCTGTCTTCCTACCAAAGGGGGTACCCAATAAAGATGTTAGTGCTGCATTTCAGATCCAAGTGCCGGTATCAGTGAGTATTTTTCAGAAAATAAAACTTTCCTGTTAACCAAATTTATTTAAAAACAAATCCGCGGGACCTCTTTATACTTATGCACGTGCCTAGCTATTTGCAGAATCTTTTCTTTATCTGTAATCCTTCAGAGGATGTAGTAGAAAAAGGCCAGTTCCTCTAAGTTTCCCCCCTGCTCAGAGTCTAAAAGGGTTTAATTGTCTGCACAGATGTTGGTCTCAGCAGGCTACAGTAGCTCTCTGTTATTTTTTAAAAGGTTGGGGGGAAATATTGAAGATTTTGTGAAAACTAATACCCTTAGTATTTTCTTGGAGCATCTATGTAAATCCCTTTTTGCTGTCTTTGCCTGGATCTGAGCATAGGAAGAGATGGGCTATATTTCCAAATGGACACAAAGCCATCTTTCTGCCTGTGTTCCCCCCTTCCCCTCCCCAGGGGAGCACCAAACCTGGCCAGACCCTGCCCTAGCTGGGGCTCCCACTGTCTGCACGCTGCCAGAGAAGACCCCCAAAACACCTTGAGTTGCTTTGCCTTTGGTGTAGGTGTAGTCTTGTTTTTCTAAGAGAGGGCTATATTTGCTTGATCTTTGCATATTCTTAAGTTTAATCTACTTTTTTTTTTTTTCAAGAAAATGCATAATAAAAACTCACTTGAATCATGTACATCGTTTAAAAAATGCAAATTGTACCAGAGGAAAGTACCTTATTTCCCTGACAGATACAGGAAGGAGCCTTGAACAAACTGAGAATGATGGCCTCTCAAATAAGAAAGATAAAAAACTCTTAATTAAACGATGAAATGAATTTGTCCATTGCCTTTCTAATTCTCATAGAGCACTTAAATATTTTTTTTTTAAACTTGGTAAATGAAATTTTGCTTTCATGCTGTCTGCTAAATATAATATGCATTGTGACTGGAAATCAGCTGCTAATATGTTTTGATAATATTCTCAAAAATTAATAACTTCATATTTCTTCATTAACTAACATTTCACATAATTCTTCACTCATTTTATGCTAGTTCTACCATGTCTGAACCTCAATTACCACAATCTCCTTGTTTTTCAAAATAATTGTATCCCCAGAAAGCTATTAATTACATTTAAAAGCACTACCATTAGCCAAGGTCTTAATTATGCAAACATATTCAGTGTCCCCATGACTTTTGGATAATCAAGGTGGTACCATCTAAACAGCAGCCCCATGATTAGGTCTTTCTGCCCTCAGCTGAATAATCTTTCCTGCACCTGTTGTTCGTCACAAAAATAATGGGATGTCTTATAAAATAATAAACAACCCAAATAAACAATGACTTCATTTTACTCCCTGAAATAAATATTCAATTTTCTCCATCAGCAAAAGACATGGTCCTAAATATCTAGAGTACTAGCAGACTTTTCACTGGCAGAATTTTGAAAGATGAAAGCTCTCCTTGCCTAGTGTGTTTTCTTTCAAATGTCTGTTTGTAGATCAATTATTTAAAATAAATAAGTAAAATAAAGAGGTGCTCCCATTCTGTGGATCAATATCCAGCTAACCATTGACAGAAGGGAATCCCCATAAGGCACAATTAAATTCTGCAGCAAGCAACCTCCGTGGACACCAGCTTTCTCACCACTGTTAAATGGGATATTCTGGAGGTTATGTTATAGGTATGGAGTGATTACTAAATGTAGAAAAATAATAATTCATAACTGATTACTAGAACAAGAGCTTTCACTCCTTGATTAGGATCCTCTCATTATCTTCTGATGACAGCAGTTTGCTGTAGAGAGACAGACTCCTTTTTTTTTGCTAGTAAGTGCCACGTCATTCCATGTGCATCGTTTCATCATAAAATAAATCTGTGGCATAAATGTGGCACACTCCAAACTGAAAGGGCACTTTGCTCAGCAGCGGTTGCTGCAGGTGGGTTTGCATGCTCTGGGTGGATGTGCCACCTCCCACGCTGAAACCGGTGCCTGTAGTTTGGTGAAGGCTGCCAAGGCATTCCCCTCTCCATGCTGCCTGGACTGCCCCACATCTCCTTCTTCCTGAACAAAGAAGCCTCGAGGTCAAAACCAACACTGATCTTGTTCTGTTAGACACCGATTTCATGCTAGTAGATGCTGTATGGATGGCTTCCAGCAAGGCTCCTCCTGCCGATCGCCTGTCTGCATTATCCACTCAATTCCTACAGTGTTTGTAAAGGCAGCACTCAGTATCCTCAGTGCATCTTCAGTCTTACAAGTCCTGCTGATATCCGACAGCTCTCCTTTTTGGAACATAGAAAGACATCGATGATCATCACATGAGCCCAGGACTCCCTGAGTAGGGCATGTTGCCTTGCAGAGCAGCACCCTGCTCAAACACCCCATTTTCCCAGCGTCAGTTGGGTGCCCAGGGGGCAGCCACACTTCTGTTCTACAGAGCTCTCTCCTCTGTGAGTCTGCTGGTTGGGCAGCAGGGTCTTCCTTTCACATTAAAGTTAATTCCCTTGAGCCAAATTTCATCTTGGGTTCTGATATGGTTGGGAACTCTGCATCACAGAGATGAAAAGCCCTATTATATTCATGGCTAGGTCCGTGTTAACCACGATTTTAGAGCAGGGCTTTCTAATCATTCCTCTTAGAGACTGAAGTCATGTCTGAAAGCTTGTGCTGCTGTATGACCACTTCAGACAACAAATACTTTGCTCATCATAATCTGCAAAGCACCTCTCTATCCTTGTTCAATGGATGCCTGGCAAAACTGATCTTCTTTCGGTCCTGCAAAGAATATCTTTTTGTGATTATCTTGAAATGTGTGATTCAGATGATGAGAGAAAGATCTTACTATTATTAACATTGACGGCCTTTTCTCCCTCCTTGGGCAAACCTGATTTTCCTAATTAGCAAAACGTTGTCAATGCTACATGAGAACATGGGAACCCATGAAATGTTTTATAGAATTGGCTGTAATGTTTATGGACATCAAATGCTTTCCAAAATAATAACATCTCACATCAGAATTGGGAACACAAATTATAGTTGGTAATAAAGGCTGTAAGGATAACGTTAAATCAATGTCTGAAATGTGAACAGAGGAATGAGAGTATTGCATTTTTTAAAATATAGTAGAATACCAGAGATTATTTAAGCATGACTTTGGCATATTTACTATCATTTCATAAGTGAAGAAAATTTGGAACAACACTGACCTTATGCAAATTCATTTATTCCCAAGCATTTACATATGTCCAGTTATTGTAAATTAAAATAATATAGGTAAGATTAAACAAGCCAAGACCTTACCATAAAACATTGCATATATTCATATGTGAAATACTACACATAAGAGGAAAGGCTTCAAAATACTGAGTGACACCTAAGAAGATAAAATATTAATCTTCCTTCTACTGAATATATATAAATCTTCCTTCTACTGAATCAATGTCAATCTTGGCTTTATTTAAATTAAGGGGAAAATTCCCTGGATTTCACCTTGTGGGTGTATCCAGTAATTGTCAGTTGTAATTGCCAAAATATATTTGTAGGCCAACAAACCTGAATTTCAATACTAATTAATAAGCCAGTAGCACACTTTACTTTTTGTTGGATGCAAATACTGGACAAAACTTGTAGTATCTTAGCTCATATGCCACAGGTAGAAGAGAGACATTGCCTGGAGTGTGTGTTGCTCCATCTCCTGAGCAGGGGGGCTGGAAGAAAGAGTTATCATCAGATGGGATCAAGCAATTCTAATTAGAGTTACCCTGATCCTCTGAGCTGCTCATATCATCTGACACCTTCAATCATGTTCATTCTGTGATGATTTCTCCCACTGTTAGCGATAGATAATGATAAAATTAAGTCAGTTTTATCAGTCTTGCAGCCAGAGCCCTGCTTTGAGGCTGAACAGTGGGCTATCTAAAGTTTGGCGAGCTCCTCCTATCATCTCTGCCTATCAGTCCCAGGTACTGTAGAAGTTCCTCCACATCCTCACACTTGCCAAGATAATCTAGTCACACACAGCATCTCAGAATAGTTTGGGTTGGAAGGGACCTTAAAGATCATCTAGTTCCAACCCCCACATCTACTGGAGGAGGAGAAAATACCTCAGAGGAAATCTGTGGTGTTCATATTAACACCTTCAGTAACATAACCCAGTTTTATCTACAGATGTGGGTAGCTTTGCTGAATCTCCATCAACTCCGTTTGGAGCGGAAGGATAACAGATTCCTGATATTTTTTTCTTGGGCTGTAACACCGAGTTAAACAGATTTTTGTTTGCAGATGTCAACGGCTCCCAAACAATGCCAGTGTTGTGAAGGTTTGCCCTTGACACTGCAGCTGCCCTCACTGGCTTTTCTTTCGAGGAAACCGCTCCCAATCATCTTCCCCCCTTAATGAGCATTCCTTATTCCTGAGAAGTTGTAACCTAGAGGCTGAGTTTGTATTGTTATGACAGAGCAACTGTGTATTGATGTCAAGCTTGTAGGTCCCTTATCAGTTGTCTGCCTCGGCATATTCAGTCTAGGACAAACATTGTTGAGGCGACTTCATTTACAACAGTCCCTGTAGTGCTCAGAAATCCCAGATGCTATCGGAGAGTATCAATAGACAGGGCTATAACATAACAAACTGAAACCTCATAGCCCCATGTGCTTTGGTAATACCAAGACCTGAATTTGTCTCTGTGCAGCACTGTAGGACCTGCTAATGATGAGGATCCTTTGCTCGCATGCAACATCCTCCAGCTCGCTCTTTGGCAGCGCCGGTGGGGGCTTTCTCACAGCACGAGGAGAAAGTCTTCTACACCTGGTAAAACTTCCCCATCATCCTTGGGGTGCCCCTAAGTAAACTAACACTCTTCTTGAAGAATTAACTGCCAGCTTTAAACTGTGGTCGGCTACCATGCAAAGCTGAGTGCTTTGGGGTTGAAACAAGATAACCTTTAAGGTCCCTTCCAACACAAGCCATTATATGGTTCAACGATTGAGGTCCAAGCACCAAGGTCTTGTTGGTAATAGCTCTCTATCTAGCACACCAAATATGATCATGATAAATACTACTCCAAAAGTATATTTTTGCATTTCTGCATAATATTTTTTTTCATTACTAGAGAGAACGACAAGCTAAATCTTCCAAGTATTTTGTGAAATAAAATTGTGACGTTGTATTTGGTCAGTAACTTTAAAAAAAAAGAAGAAAGAAAAAAGAGAGAGATTTCAAGGGGTCTATGGTACTTCATAAAAATACACTTCAAAATGAAAAGTACTTTGAAAGAGAATGTCAAAAACTTACCATTTGAAAAAAATGCAGAAATGCATTATGACATCTTGAAAAGAAAGTATTTCAATTTTTTATCTTAAATATAGGACTGTTGCAGCTAATGATTTCAGATAGAAGAAAACCTTGACTCTAAATGACATAGCAGTATCCTCTGTTCCTGACAGAGAACTGAAAGATTTTTTCCTCACTGCCTTTAGGTGGGTGAATTTACATATATCATACACCATACTCTGCTGGGTTTATAAGGCCGATAAAAATGATGCATGAGGGTCACATTACAGTTTGAAAAGGCTGTGCGTGGAAAAAAAAAAAGCATGCAGAATGAGAAAGAGACAAAAAGCAAGTCATTATCTGTGAAAACAGGCCCAGATTTGGCAAACAAAGCTCAGCCCAGAAAAACATGTACTTCTGTCTATACAGAAGCACGCGGCTTAATGGAGCTCATGTGGGCATTAGGCTGGCTGGGCGAGGAACGCTGCCAGAAGATTGAAACTGGAGCAAAACAGTAGGCAGATATAAATCAACTTCAAAAATGGAGTTGAAAGAAAACCTAATGAAAGAAGTGTTTGTTATATACAGAATTAAAAACTGGCAGCGGGGAAGTATTCCCTTTTATCGTTGGTACATGTCACTCTACACTCAGAAGTGTTTCAGGGGGCTTGAAAACCCCCAGAATTGCATGTAAAAATCAAATATTCCATCCCAAGTGAAAGGAAAAAAAGTAGTGAATTAGCTTTGCAGTTTAATACTACATATTCACTCAGCTATTACACAGGTTTTCTGCCTGGTTACTGTTGAGCTGGAATGGTACCTAAAAGTATAGCCAGTGGGGTATACCCATTGCTTCACACCCCTCCAAGTGCCTGCGAGGTCCCCAGGAGCTTGCTAAGGGACAGCCTGAAGTCAGTAGTGCTTTTTGATACCCCTCTCCACACCTGTCAGCAGGATGCTGGGGATGACCATTCACACCTGTGCTTGTGTCAGTGGGAGACTGAACACTTGTGGTTTCCAAATACTGTCCGGTGCTCCCCTGGCAAATTTTTGGCTGTGAACAATAGTGCTTTGTGTGTGCGAGCGCTGCCCTGCCACCCTGGGAGCAAAAGGGAGCCAGCGAGAAGAGCAGCTGCGGCTTCTGCCGTGCAGCCAAGTCCTCCAGTTCCCTGCAAGCAAATGGAACTCCCAAGCCCAGCCCCAGAGCTGGGTGGGTTCTGCTTGTGCTCCTCCCTGAGAGCACATCAGGCTGGTAGGACAGGGGAACAGAGCTGTGTGTTTGCTCCCATCTGTTGGTGCCCTGTTTTCTTCCTACCACCTCATGCTATTCAAATAGCAGCAGAGCGAGGTGCCTGGCGAGCACATAAAAGTACAAGTGCCCTGCAGTGTTTTAGTACCGTGTCCTATTGCCTTTGCTTTACTGGCTATAAACAGTGAGTGACAGCTGCAGTTATATAGGGCTTTCCTTTAGACAGTCACAGCTGGCATGTTTTTCTCCTCAAGGCTTTTCAGTATAAAGAAATGTGTGAATCTCATGAGGTTCAACAAGTCCAAGTGCAAGGTCCTGCACCTGGGTTGGGACAATGCCCCCTATTAATACAGGCTGTGGGATGAAAGGGTTAAGAGCAGCCCTGGGGAGAAGGACTTGGGGATGAAAAGGTGGATGTGAGTTGACAGTGTGCACTCCCAGCCCCGAAAAACAATTGTATTCTGGGCTACATCAAAAGTAGCATGACCAGCAGGTCAAGGGATGATTCTGCCCCTCTACTCTGCTCTGGTGAGACCTCACCTGGAGTACTGTGTCCAGCTCTGGAGTCCTCAGCAAAAGGAAGACATAAACCTATTGCAGTGGGTCCAGAGGAGGCCACAAATATGCTCAGAGGGCTGGAACACATCTCCTGTGAAGAAAGGCTAAGAGAGTTGGGGTTGTACAGCCTGGAGAATAGAAGGTTCTGGGGAGACCTCATTGCAGCCTTTCAGTACTTAAAGGGGCCTATAAGAAAGATGGGGACAATCTTTTTAGCTGGTTCTGTTACAACAGGACAGGGAGTAATGGTTTTAAACTAAAAGGTAGATCCAGACTAGATATAAGGAACAAAGTTTTTACAGTCATGGTCGTAAAACACTAGCACAGGTTGCCCAGAGAGGTGGTAGAAGCCTCATCCCTGAAAACATTCCAGGTCAGTTGGACAGGGCTCTGAGCAACCTGATCTAGTTGCAGATGTCCCTCTCACTACAGGGGGTTGTACTAGATAATCTTTAGAAGTTCCTTCCAACACAACTCATAAGATTCTGTGAAATTGTGGCACTACCTGAGAACGAGCAAAAGTCTGCAATCAGGCTTCTTAATGGAGAAAGAGGACATGTGCTAAAGGCCACGTCCCAGCAAAACCTTCCAGAAGGTCATCTTTGCCTTCCCAATGCACAACTCCAGTGCAAACCTCAGGCTAAACATGAAGATCCAGCCTCTCTCATTGTTTTATATCATTTGTGTGTTTTGGCTCCTCCAGAAACTTTAGAAACTGTAATCAAAAGTGTTGCAAAATCTGTCAGTAGTTTCCCCTCTTCAGTGGGAGCTTGCAAGAAGGAACATGACTGCCTGCCCACACGGTTACATCGCTGCCTGGCAGGTGGAGACTTGTGGCCTGATCTCCATCTCAAGGGCTCTGTACAGCTCAGTCTCTAGACCAAGGCATTTTCCAGTCTCTTCTGAGAAGTGTAACAGCTACTACAGGAGCTGTGAAAAGTGGTTTGCATGGAAAGATGCCAACAGCTCTCTTTTCAGCAGTATTACCTAGCAGCTTTGAGCATCTCTGGAGTTGCTCCTCAGGCCATGATTTCTGGTGGCCTGTCTGAGGCTGCTCTGGCTGGACTCGACAGTGTGGGCCACATTTGAACCAGTCTGTCTAGTTCAAATATAGGGATGGCAGGGCAACATATAGGAGACACAGCAAGCTCAGGCATAGATGGAGAGGAATACATAAATAGGGAGGGGTGAAATCTGTCTTAGTCTGAAAAACCCCAAAGAGCAGCCCTCATAAACATGCATTACTCCCTCCTTTGCAGTAAAGGTTTACTCAGGTGCCACTTAACGGTCACCATTTTACTCATTCTTACACAGAATTCTTTTTTCTTTTCCCTGTGTATCTGACATATCAACAGCTCCCAGCCACAATTCCCTGACATTGATGCTGGCTGCCGGGGTCTGGGGGCAGGTCTCAGGATGGAGGGAATTGAGCACCACTGATTCAATTAGCCTCCTGTGACTCACAGCTCAGAGAAGTGCCAGGAATTGATGGGCTTGGGAAAATACTTATTTTTTTCCTAATCAGGAAGGAGCAAATCCCAGGAAGCCCAGCAGAGCATATGAACATCAAAGAGTCCAGAAAATCCAGGCTGGCCAAATCCCAGTACTGTGGAGGCAAGCTGAAGCAGCCTAGCAGGACTCATTGGAACCAAAAAGCCTCATGGTATTTTCAACATCTGCATAATCCAGTAAGACAATAAATTATTTGTCACCTAGCTGCAGAAAGCTGATTTTAAAGCTGAGGCCTGGGAAGTTGTTGGCAAGCTTACAGCTTTCCAGTTTACTTTTCTTTTTTTCTTTTAAAGTATGTGTCTCCAGTTATTGAAGGAACAAGCAAAAATCAAAAGTATCTGAATATAGTTCTCATTTTAATACAACTCTTTTTTTGTTTTTTTTTTTGCAAATCATAGATAAAGCCTCAATTATTTGTCTGTCATCAGTTTAACATTTTGTTGAATTGCTAGTAGATTATATTGTTTCCAGGCTAAGGATATTCTTTTGTTCACCTATCAACAAACTTATCTCTTATTATGACAGAAGCTATAGATCTTGCATTCATGCTGCAGAAGCAAGATAATGAAGAAGCCATTATTAGAAATTGTCATTTTTGTAGCTACAGCTATTCTGTCATAATTCCAGTCACCAACTTCTCTAGTTCCTCTGGAAATGGAAAATCAACTGTCCTAGGCCTGAGAAATGTTTGCTTCTAGACTCATATGCAGTAGAAGCGGAGGGGTGAGGGAAGAAAGAACATAAAGTAAATCTTATTGTCATGGTTTAACCCCTGCTGGTAGCTAAACACCACACAGCTGCTCACCCACCACTATCCCCCACCCCTCTCCACACACCCTCCTGGGGGATGGAAGAAAAAAGGTGAGACCCCAGGGGCTGAGATAAAGACAGCTTAATAAAACAACAGAGAGAGAAGAAAACAACACTATTAATGAAGTAATAGACAAAGCAAGTAACAGAAACCAGGAAGGCTCTACCTGTGCTCAAGATGCCAACTTTCCCTGCTCTACCTGTACTGAAGCAAGTTGACAACAGGTGACATGCCTCGGGGCCCAGCCCAGCCCTTGTATATAGAGTCAGTGTGGTAGGGAATATCCCATGGGCTGGCTGTGTTGTTTATCCTGGCTGTGTTGTTTATCCCGGCTGTGGCCCCTCCCAACTGCTTGGGCCAGCAGCTGCTGCTGCTAATTAAGCTGAACACACAACACTGATGGATAAAGATGAGTAGCATGGAGAAATAAATACTGATAGAGTGTATTGCAGAGTCAGAAGTTTTGATGCGATGGTGATGAATTTCCTTCTTCCTAAGTGCTTTAAGTGAGGTCAAAGTTAGGACAGATGACATTAAGTCAGAGCTCCCAAGTGGTTGACCCCACCCTATGACTTCCACACGTGCTGGTTTAGAAGGTGACAGCTATGGGGAAGACCAAATTTATGACTATACACATCAAATAGAAGATTGATTTGCCATTATTAAAACCTTTATAATTTATTTTTATTACTTCAACTCAAATGATGGATAGATAAATAAAGATTTGCATGAGTGGTTTGCTTTATTGAATCCCCCTCTCCCCCAAAAAAGCTCTCCAGACAGCAATGATTTCACCAGAAGCACTGTCACTGTCATTTTCCCCAGGTATTCTGATAGCTTGTTTTGAGATTATCAGGAGGTTACCTATGATAATGAATGAATCTGAGGAAAAAAAAATAGTAAATATAATAAACTTAACAGACTGGAATATAAAGCTGTCTCACTGAGAAAGAGGGCAGCAGCTTTGAAGGCAAAAGTCTTAAATTCCCTTGGTTTGAATTAATTCTTTTCTGCTTAGGTAGAATGTACTCCTTTTTCTGTGTTCTCACCAAGATGCAGGAAGAATTAGTACTGTAGAAAGAAGACCTATTTATCCTGAGATAACTTCTGTCTTCAAATAACTACAATATGAAATTGCAGAGCATAAAAACTGAAGATCATCACCCAGAACCATGGTGTGAGAATTTCTGTTCAGCTTGGTGCTGTTCAATAACGCTGCTGTTAAATAACAGCCAGGGTGAGCTGGGCAGATGTTTCCTCCTTGTCTTCCCTCCACATCAGGCTCAGATCTAGAAATATCCACCCACATTCCGGCTTTTATAACTAGCTCTTACCCCAATAAACACACGCCTTGTCATAGTTTATCACTAGCAGGCTTCACTCATGGATATTTTCATTGGCATCAGCACAAACATATGCCAAATATCTTTAAATCCAAAGACAGCTTTAAAGCTGATTTTTATTGTAGTAATTATGTTTAGGGGAAACAGTTATTCAGTTATTCTTACATAGTCTACAACCATTAGCAGTACATCTTAGTGCCTCTGTAGCTCTATTTTTAAACATTGTGAAGATCACCAGGTTTATGAATGGAAAACGCGTTGGTCTTGGCTTCATTCAGAACCTAGACCAGACCCTCGCTGTCTCTGGGCTGGTGCTTGTGCAGTTTCTCTGTGTTGGCTCATTTTTTGATGGACTTTCAGCAACCAAGCAGGTCATTCTCCATCCAACAGACAGTGGAATCAGCATTGCACACGAGCCTGGTGCCATATCAGGTTCTGACTATTAGCATGCTACCTATTAACCCTATTATTTATTATGTGAAACAAACAAAAAAACAGGAGTGTAAACTGAGAGAGTGGGGTTAGGAGTAAATGTGAGTGGAAGCAAACACTCTTCAAAAGATTCTTAGATGTTGCTAGATTTATTAAGTTATTCTCTAAGTTTTCCTGCCAAAATAATACTTGGCAAAAGAGGATTGTTCTTTAAAAGGTTACTATGTGAGCACAACATGGCAGTATCAGTTCTAAAAAGACTTTTGAAGAGCAGCCCACTGCTTTGTCAGTTGTGTTGCCATGGCTTGCGTGTTTATTTTCTGCCACCAGGTTGGATCTGATCTGTTTGCTTTGGGTCTTTCGGCCTATGACATAATAATTAATATTGTTTGCTAGCAGAACACATTATCAGGAGGAAGTGCAATCAAAGGGTTGGTACAGAAATAGGAACCTGGAGAACAGCATCTCCTTCCCTGCAGAGACGATAACAAAGCCTGATCACAGAATCACAGAATGTTCAGGTGTGGAAGTGACCTCAGAAGATCATCTAGTCCAACTGCCTACCAGAGCAGGATCACCTGATCACACTGCCTCTTTTTACTGCTGTTTCCTCATCTGATTTGTCAGCTTAACTTCTAACAGGAGGTACCTCAGAGATGGTGAGCACCACCTACAAGGGGCCCCAGCTTCTGCATGTTAGCATTGTTACTTCTCTTAATGCCATCCTTGACAGCATCCTTGTCCCAGTTTTAAAGGTGGACAGCAGAGTCACGGCTCACCTGTCACACAAAGGCAGGAATAAAAGTCCTGAAGTATAACAAATAAATTAAATTATATGACTGCTTGGCCCAGAAGCTGCTAATTAAGACAAGGCTGTGCAGACTATTTAGCAAATTCAGGTGTGTGGGAAATAAATCTAATGGAACAAGATGATTAAGGCTGAAGCAGCTGACCATTCTGGAAGGGTAGAGGAAGAGTAAGATGTGTGCTGAAGGTATAAATGAAGGTGAAGAAATATAACAAAAAGGCTTTCCAAATAATCCTTAAAAGAATGTTCTTAAGATTTCATTTGAACAAGTTAAAAACCAACCAAACAAACAAGAAATCAACAAGGAAAGCCATTATAGCCTTTAAAAAAAAAGGAAAAAAAAAAAGAAATGAAGAAGAAAGGCTCATAGAATTATAGACTTGCTGGAATTTGAGTTACTGTGCAACAGGAGCCTTAAATCCTCTAGAAACCACTATTTATTATTTTTTTTTTCAGTAAGATCTAGGAAGGAGAAAATTTCCTTCACAAGTAAAGCAAAGATTAATTTCCTGGAGGTAGGAGACCTTAGAACATACAAGGAGAATTAGGATGGCTTCAAGGAAGAGAAATCATGCATTTCTACTTGTGATAACAAAGTTGAGCAGAATATTGAGTAGCAGCCAATACTTTTCATAAGGTTAAAAGAGTTTTTGAATTTCATGATGTCTCAGGAATAATTTTCAAGCAACATATTATTTGTACTCTTATTTTTCAAAGTATTAGTAAAAAAGCAAAAAAACCCCCACCTTCTTGTGATGAGTTAGATATATATGAAAAAAAGAGTGTGAGAGAGGGAAAGGAAGGACAGATTTTATTTGTGTCAAGTACTGCCAGCAAAAATAGAGGATGCTGTAGATTCTAATTATCATTCTTCTACTTTCCAAAATCATTTTGATATGGACATGGAACAGTGACTGACTTCTAAAACCACATTAAACCAAAAAAAAAGAAAGAGTGAGATAAACCATAAGTTACCTGAAAAAGTAACCTGCCCAGACTGGTGGTTGCAAGTCTCCTCCCTCCAGACTGATATGAGCATTCATATCTGGTGTCAACTGTGTTTAGTGAGAGCCTCCCATGGGGTACCATTCCATGATCATCTGGGTTTCATGATGTGTTTTTGTGACTGAAATGTTGGATGTTTCAGCCTTTACTTAAGCCATCACCTGACTCTGGCTCTGGGGAGAGTACTTCAGTGAATATACACGAATGGCACGAGCTAGTTTTGTACCTGCTGGGTATAATGCAATGAGATAGGATTCCCCTTGTAGATAACAACTGAGGCTGTGGTAAAATTTGTTAATTGTCATAAAGTCACATTCTAGCAAGGTGATTCTGTTCTTCTCTCCTGGAGACTATTGCCTAGCCCAAGGTCACTGCAGCTCTCTCAAAATACCTCCTCTGACTGCTTAATCACAGCATTTTTTTTCCCCTCCTTTTGGAAAGGAGTTATTTTGTTGTGACACTTTGGCTTCACAGGGAAACATCGCTTCGGTAACGAATGAGCCCCAAGATAAAAAGCATGGTGAGGTTTTATTTTCCTGCTGTTAATTGTAGCAGATATGCAAATCTCAGCTCAGAAGAATACTGAGCATTTTTCAATGCAACGATGGTTTTTGTAGAGGAGTTCTTCAAACATGAAAAGCCACTGAATAACAGCCTTGTAACAGTAACTTCCATTTAGGGATTTCCCTAATGGAAAGCTGTAGCAAAAGGGCTTTTCTAACCTGAACGTACACCTATATGCCTCTATCTGCTTTAGAACTTAACCCCAGTTGTGGAGTTCTGCCAGCCCAGTGCTCTGGCCTGAACTGGAAGCTATGGTTGCGGCAACTGGTCTGATGTGAAAACAAGCTGAGCAACAGAAACAAACCTGTATGATAGTAACCAGTACCTGTATCTCTCACCAGAATAAAGAAAAAAAAATCATTTGAAAATCATTCCTTCTTAAAAATAGATGCTTTAGCAGAGAGAAATTCAAACAGCCCGTCTCTGCTGTCCAGAGCTCAGGCTGGGGAATGAGCACCAGAGAGTTTTCATTGAAAAGTTTCAGGCTCTTTGAATACTGTGGCAGTTCTTCCAAGATTCCTTAGAGACCTAATGGTAGATAAACAACAAGCCAGTATGTAAAGACACTCGAGGTAGCCTGAAGTTTGTGTAGTGTTTTCTTCAGAATGTAAGTATTTCTGCAAACAAAGGGACTAAAATAAACACACAACTTCCAGGCAGTTGAGATTGTTTTGTAGAGCCTAAAAAAGCTTGCTTGAGGGAAGCACCTTCTGTTACAGACAAAAGAGTTAATTCACCAAAGCTATGGAAAGAACTCTCTTCCCCAAAGAAAAGATCTAATGACCCCTATAAAGAGAGCCATATTGTGATGCTGTAACCTGATTAGAGGGAAAGAGGGTCTTTGTGTCTTTTAGTCTTTGCACTAACAGGAAAACAAGGTGTTCTGCAATAAATAGGAAACTTTTCTCTAAAGCTTTATGGTCTTCTGTGCTGTTTTACCCAATATCCTATACGTTACTCACCTCAAAAAGCCACAATTAAAGTGAAGTGATTCTTCTCTTTTCAAATGTGGGGCCGGCTGGGAGAACAGGGTTAGAAATGAGAAAGCCAAGAAGCTGCTCCTTTGAAGCATGTGAATGTGATACTCTTATTTTAAAGCAATTGCCGTATGTTTGGGGCACAGGGAGATGGGAACATATCTTGCAGGAGGATGAGGGACTTTGGGTCAGCCCACAAATGGCCCCTGCGTGGGCGAGCAGGGTTAGGGAGGGCTGCCCTACGTGACCGAGGAGATTGGCCCCTTTACTTTAGGGAGGAGAAGACTAAAAGAAGACATGCAACTGAGCAGAATAAAGAAAAAAAATTAAGGAGGTGAGCAGGGCTTGCCCATTCTTATAAACACAAAAATAATGGCAAGGGGCATTCAGGAGTTTGGGGTTTTCCATTTGCCATGTTTTAAAGGAGATACATCTTCACTCAGTGACTGGTGCAACTTGTCCCAGGACATTTTGAGAACTCTAGCATGATACAAAAAAATAATATTTCTATTTATTGAAAGAAAGATTAGAACTTTTTTTTTTTTAAAAAAAGACATACCCCTACACAAGAAATACCAGGTATGGAAGGGAACTGCTGCATTTCACAGTGTAAACCTAGGAAGACGTTATCCTTTGGGAGACAAGTATTTGTGAGATGCAGGATTTTTAACTCCCTCCTCTAATGCAGTTCCCACTACCCACTTTTAAAGAAAATTAGAGCTGATGGACCATTATGTGTAGTCCCTATGACTCCTGGGAGCCCATTTGTGTTATACTATGCAAGCTTTCCTACAATTACAGACAGCAGTGCTGTACCTGGTAGCTGCCTGTTTTGTTAAATGAAGGGGGATGAGAATCTTCAAAGATCTGGTTTGATTTCATAAAGAGGTGATATATTTGCCTAAAAGAAAAAAAAAATCCCTATATTCTGCCTTTTTTCAATTGCTTTTAGGATGAAAAGGGAAAATGGGAGGCAATAAGGGAAGAGCTGAAAAGACAGGGAAATGCAGGGACTTGCACAGCAGCAGCTTCAAGATGCTGTGTTGGTTGCTTTCCTATATGAAAGGTGTCAAAGACTTCTCCAAGCACTGCCTTGCAGTGGCACATGATCCAGGATAAACGGTGGCGGGGGGAGCTTTATAAACACTGTGAATCCTCAGGGCATGTGCCCTGCTCCTGTCACCCAGCTCTCTGAACAGAGGCAGGTTGAGGAGCCGTGGGACAAGAAGGGCTAAATGCAATTCCTCTTGAGGGATTTTCATTACCTGGCTTTGTATTTGGCAGAAAAAGAAAGTCCTTTAGGTCAATTAGACTTTCCCATCATGTATTTCTGCCTTGTTTATTGTTAAGTCCCTTTTCTTGTAAAATTCTTGTTTTCTAGCAGTAAAGTGGTCATGCAGAGGACAGGCTTGTCTGATGGAGGAGTGAATGTCTATTGCTATGATGATACATCCCTGCCTGTATTTGCAAAGAGGGGTATTTTTCTACCAGCTAGACATCAAAGCTAGCGATCTGCTTGTATCTAGCTGGTGAGAGAGGAGTGAAAAGAATAATGTTTGGGAGATGGATGGGTTTTGTTGTCTTTTGAATTCTTAACTGAGTGTAATATCTATGTGATGCCTGAGTGGGAGAAAAGGGGTTCACTGAAGGTTTCCACCGTTTCACCACCCCCACTGTAAACAATTTCTTCCTTCTAACCAGTATGAATCTACCATCTTTTAGTGTAAAACCATCTTCCCTTGTCTTGTTGTAACAGGCCCTGCTGAAAAGGTCCCCATTTTTCCCCTTCAAGTACTGAAAGTCTGCAATAAGGTCTCCTGGGAGGCTTCTCTTCTCCAGGCTGAACAGCCTCAGCTCTCAGGGCAGGGTATATCAGGCCCCAAAGAATTACATGTTACCACTAACAAACTTTGTACCCAGGCAGGACTAAAGCAGGTAGCTAGTTTAAAGCATTTCCCTTGCTTTGCTGTCATTGATACTACTGAAGTATAGGTAGATACACATGAAGCCTCTAGGTATGTCTATAAACACAAATATTAGTGTCATGTATTATTTACTTAAGTGGAATGAGATCTGATAAGTATTCAGGTGTGTTCATAGAGAGGATAAAAAGCAGAAAGCCCTCAGACTTACGCCATCCTCATTCTGTCCCTCCAAAGCACATTAAGGTGAAGGAGATAGGAAGCAGTAGGGGAATTTGTGGTGATATCAGGAAGAAATAGCTTGAAGAAGACAAGGGCATTCAACAGCACTTCTAGTAAAATGGATGTTGATTGTTTTGTGAGTGTTTTCCACAGATAATGAACAGAGAAATTTTGACATAGAATTAATTACAAAAGATAAGACTGCGCTCTGATGGCTAATTACTACCCATGTAAGCTGACAAATGGCAAAGCCTCCCAATTTCACTATTAATAACCTGCACCCAAGAGCTTGAATTAAGATGCCAGTCTAGAGAATGAATTGCATGCAAATAATGCTTTGAGAAGCCCTCTCAACACCCAGGTATAGCTGGGTAATTTTGCTCTTGTGCCTAATCTGCCCACACATCCCCACGTCAACAGGCAGCTCATTAATCAAATCTCCCGCTTTGTTTTCTTCTCATTTGATATCCCAGCAGGGCATTTCTCTCAGCAAAATAATCTGAGTAAACGAGAATATACCCTAGGCTGGAAATCTCTGCCCTTGGAATGAGCTGCTGGCAAGCACGTCAGATGAAAAACAAACCCCAAAATGGGGGTGGGAATGGATAAGTATGACACCCCCCCATGTGGAAATGCCCTCACTTGGGAAGGAGGAGGGAGCTGCAAAATGTTCATTAAAAAAACCACAAATATTTATGCCAGAGCTAAGGTAAGGAACCATTGCCTTCCTGGAATACATCATTAGGGGTATGAATGTAAAAGCAGTAAGGCAATGACTCTCAAGGAAACATAATGTTTGCCATTTTAGGCTCTGAATCTCTTCTCGGTCGTGAAAGGGGTAAGATCAGCTAACCCTTGCTGTTGTGTTGCCTTGAGATATTTTCCCTGATAACATTAAAAATATATGAACTACAGCAAAAAGCACACATTGCTGCCAGTACCATCAGGATCATTTCCTTCTCTTGGTTTCTTGCGCTTGCCAGACACAAATAACAAATATATGATGTTGTGGAGAGTGAAATTGAGAAGAGGGGGTGAAGCACAAGTCCTAAAGCCACCCGTATTTGTTCATTGTACTTGAGTCACACCACTGCCTCAGCCACATTGTGTCCTTCAAGTAAAAATCCATCTGCAGCTCATTGAAGGTCATTGCCACATCCTTAACCAGCAGAAACTTCCCACTGGTGTATCAGCTACTTGATACCTCTGGAAACTGTCAAAAGGCAGTTATCCAAAAGGGCAGCTCCTATCAGGCATCTCTGACATGCAGCAGCAGCAGCAATCCTAATCTAACATTTTGGATTCAGTTGTGAGAAACAGCAGCTTTCCCTCTGCTCAGGCAATGAAGAGCATTATTACTGGTCCTTAAAGCTCTTCAAGTGAGCACATTGCAGTTCTTCTCCATGGTAGAAGCCAATGATTTTGCCTCCAGTTTGAGGATTCCCTGTGGCCATCATAGATTCTAGACTGGGGGAGATTTTTTGCTTTGAGCAGCATTAACTGCTTTAAATCCTACTTTTTTGCTCTGGCTTGGAAAAAAAAAATGTGTAATAGGGGGAAAGTGCTGAGGAATGAAAGGAGGAAAAAGAAGACAACTGCACTAATAATATCTGGGTAATTAAACTGGCATGGTTGAGAACTGGACAACAAGGCAATTGAGGGCTAATTCTAACTCTAAACCATTACCAAAACCTATTTTCCACAGCAGCAGGAATCCAATGATGTAAGTGGAATTTCCTACAGCCTAAGAAACAGGATAATGGAGGTTGACATGTGAATATCTGGAATTGCCTTAACAGAAACCAAGAAATATTATTTATTTTTTTTTTTTACACACATCCCCCCACCCATTTTTATAAATATAGCTATTTTGTTATCTTGGAAGCAATGAAACCTTTTATATTGCATTTTGGTTTATATTAACCCTTAGTGCTGCTGTGTGTTCTGTTTGGAACTCAGCGTGTAAAGGTTTTTGTGAATAGAAGATTGACATGGCAAGACAAAAAGAAGATGCCGTCACATTTTTAGTTATTAACACATTCTGTGTCTATTTTAGTGTCTAACAGTGGCTTGTCCATCTGCTATCATAGTAGTCTGACAGACTGAGGTGTTTACCCTGTATTTCCTTCTTGCACTGTAAGGGAAATAAGGACAGTAAGGAGATGAGTGAGTACACTGGGCAAAGGTTGGACTTTTCCTGCCCTCCAGCAAGTGCTGCAGAAAGTGGAACTGTGTCAGTGTGCTGTAGCTCACCCTAGCTGCAGAGTCAGCACGGTTTACCAAGGACCTTAGAGGAGGATTTAGCCTCTTCTCCTGGGCCACTGTGCTAAAATGATGTTTGCACCTTGGATTTCTGGCAAAGCCACAGCTGATGCCATAGACATAGCCTCAAAAATATCATCACAGTTTTGTGCAGTGACGGAGGGAATTAAACCACATGCTATTAATGTGTATCACAGCCCCAGTGGTTCATGTACATGTTTTAATATTATCAGACAGCTTTCCTAGGGAATGGCTATGACATATGGAGACAAATTTTTGGAAGAAGTAAAAGTTTCAGAAAGAAAATGTGTTAAAAACAGAAGGCAGGTGGGTTGTAGTGGAATACCACAATTTAAAACCTCCTCTCTAGCCACATTACAAAAAGAAGTTGCATGCTGTTGCAGCTGCCCCTTCGAGTGCTCCTCATTCTGACCTGCCTTGCTCTGTGCTTGTAGCCCATAACCCAGTGAACCTCTGATGCTGGGTGAAGTCTCTGCAATACAAAGCAAACAAATCCTCTGCTCCACTGTAGTTTTATACCTTAAGGTTTTCTTCACTAAAACTTTCTGGACTTGCATCCCAGAGGAACCCATGGCTTCCAAGGGCTGGAAAAAGAACTGCCCATTTGTAATTGGGAGAAAGCAATTTCAAAAACATCCCCTGACCTTCAAGTGCTGAGAAGAAAGATAAGTTTTGAGCAAGATGTTGGCTTCTCTTTAACCATCTGGGCCATGGTACAGCTGATCTTCATCACAGAGAGGTGCTGATGTAGTAGAGGGAATATACAGGACAATGTGCAGTCCAACAGGAGATACTCTATCAAATTCATCATGCTTTTGGGGGAAGAGAGGGAGTACTGAAAATCCTGTTAGATTTTATGTAACACACAGGAAATGTGTGAAACTGGTGCTTACCTGACTTGTCAGTTAGTATTTTCCTGCAGTTCAGCTGTTCTTTCAGATGGGGAAAGAAATATTTGGCTTGTAACTACCTTTATTTCTCTCACTGTCAGTATCCCTCTACTACAGCCATTTAGGACCTCTTGCTGTTTCCCACATCTGTATCTTATAGATGCCACCAACAGGGAGAAGTTATTAGACTCCTTACGCAAGTGACTGTGTTTTTCCCAACTATTTATTATCTGTCTCTTGATACACACCATGTACTAGGATGCATTCCCAGACAAAGCCATCAGATACATCTTGAAACAGCTAAGAAAAAAACCATTGTTCTAAACCGTGACACCATTTAAATGCATCAAGTCAAAATAACTCCTTGCATAATAAAGTACCATTCAAAAGCATGGTTTGAGTATGCTTTGTATATGAATACCTTGAGAAAATGATGCAAAATTAAGGTTTGAAACTTCAGTTTGCTATATAAAATTTAGTTATCAAGAGCACTTGGTTACGTACTAGTTGTATTCTACAAGTCTGTCTTATGGATGTTTCTCCCTAGGTCATTAACAGTCAGCAGGAAGCAGTGGTCATAGCCCACACTTAGTACGTATGTCACCTCAAGAAAATAACATTGCACTAATGCACTTTAAAGATCTAACACAAGTGTGAAAAGAAATATTGCAGAAATACAATTGCCTCCAAGGTGCCTTATAGGGAACGCAACTTCCACATAGGGTATCATGGAATGGCAGAAAATAAAGACACAAGCAACGAATCCCCATTTTACATCCCCTCCAAAGCATGACACCTCTAGGAACAAAGTTATCTTTAGCATCATGCTGGGATATTGGCTTAACATTAATACAGAAGGGAAAGTGCCACCTCTTAAATCACCAACATCACTTATAACACTTTGGTTTTCCTTGGAAGTTTCCCAAAGGCAGGCCGGCCCTGAAAGCTACTTTTACTTAAAGATGTTGCAAGATCACAGCCTGAGATGCTAAGGCTGCAACGTACATTACCATCTGTAGCCATCCCCATCCTTGGGCTACATACACTGTATAGTACATGGGGACATAGAGGGCCATCTTCTGGACGTCCTTCCTGCTAGTTCAGCCAGATTTAAAACAAAAGCTAATCTTTTACTACAGACTTTTCTCACATTTTGAATACCATGATGTAACGTCCAATAGCAACTTGTTTCTGATGATGTTTTTTTCATAGAGCTGATGTAGGAAATGCTGCCCTCACTAATTTTAGAGGAAGGGAGACTATGAGGAATTAGTTTTACAAGTTCTGGTCAAATCTAGATCTTAACAAGGTTAATGCTCTGTGCTTGACCAGCCTTTAGGGGACTTACAAACCACAGTGAGTAAAGAAAACAAAGTTCCAAGTGTGAGACAGGAAACAGAAAAGGGCAGTGTAAATGGAGATGTTCTTGCTCAGAACAAAACAGGCTGGAATCAATTTTCTTCCACAGGATAAAGTACAGACATGCCAGTAATGTCAATGTAATGCAAAACAACGCTCTAGAAGTTTATTGCACTGAAAACAAATAAACCAACAAACGCAGTGTGCTTTATTTCATAACCTCCACTATCTTCCTCCTCCAGGGATCAAATCCACATCTGGTATAAAATACCATTTTATTATCGCAACTGAGCTACACAAATTTACTGAAATTTTGCATCTGTCCTCTCACACACTCAAAAACGGTTTGGGGATACAAGCCACCCAATATCTGGTACAATCCTCATTTGCCAAGTGTGGCACCCACACTCGGATCACCAGAAGCTGTGTAAGTGCAGAGGAGCACAGCCTACAACACAACCACTTTCTGCATCTTCCTATGTTTGGCCTTTTGAGGAGACTTTCATAGCACAATTACTGGATTTTGAGTTTGGCAGGAAAATAGCTCTGGGCAGGTGTAAAGGAAGCTTGGACTGGGTCAGGAGAAATATGGCCAAGAAAGGAAATGAGTTCAATCTGGAAAAGAAATTAGGACAAGGACATAGGGATCGGTAGGCCCAGAAGTGGGGCTGAAGTAGAAAACAAATGGAAGGGGAGACCCAGAAAGGATGCGCCAGAGAGATGAAGGGGGGGCAGAGAGGAAACGCACATGTACAGGCAGTAATTAAGTGATTGTGGTAATGAAAAGGAAACAGAGAAAATCCAAAACAACATGGGAAAGATGTAAAACTACCCTGCCCCCCCACTCCCCAGCTAAAAGCTCTTGCAATAAAAAAGAATAAACTGCATCTAAGCCAAACTGTCTGAAACTGCCAGCACACATGAAACGTAAGAGAGGCTTCGTTCACTGCCTCTAGCCCAAGACATCTAATATTTAATGCCACAGATGTGAGAATCATGCAAGATTTAGGCTTTTAATTTATTGTTAATAAGCTGCTTTACTGGAGTTTCCTTTTTGCTTCTGAGTGGTATGTTTGACACTGAAATATCTTCCTTCCAGAGTCATTATACTATACTAAAGGATCACCTTACAAGCTTTTGTTCCTAAAAAAAAAGGTGGTGATGGGGGGAAGCTACAATTTAAAGAAGAGAACAGAGTTTAAATTCACTTCAGAGTTTTATAAAGCAACTCTCCCTAAGTTTCTCAGTAACATAAAGATTTTTCTCAAGTTTCCATGTTCAGCAATGAGCTTCCAAGTAATACAATTCTCTTCCTGGTGCTGATCAATCATACCCTGTCTCTGATGGGAGATGGAGGTGCAGGAAAACCTACTGCAAAATGCCTGCGAAGCAGCCTCAGGTTTAGAGCGAATTCCTGACCCAGAATACTCATGACTTTTTGAAACTCTTATTTTTGGGGGTTTTTGTTTTGTTTATTTTCTAACCCTTCCTGTTGCACTGTTAACAATTTGCATAGGGAAAAAGTGGGATGAAAACCTAGCCTGAGTGTGAAATGGAGAAAGTCACGTTTGAAGCTCTGCCTTACAGCAAGGACTCATTTCCAATTGACAATTCTTACATGCCCTGTTAGCTTGCATCTCTATAAAGGTGCAAAATGAGGGAAACAGTCTGAATGGAAATGAAGTAATAGTACTTACTGCACTGTTCTAAATAATGGTATATGAAAAAAATAATAGTATAATACTATTGATGATGTGATGTCAAAAGAAAAAAGTTTACCATATTGGGAAACTCCTGTGATACAGAGATCACTTGACCCTTAATTGTGAATATTCTGCCTCAAAATGGAAACAGGTTTTTTGTGTGTTTTGTTGTTGTTGCTGTTTTGTTTTGTTTTATTAAGAGATTGCCAAAATTATCTAAAAATGTAAAATACTTTCTTTTCTCCTATTCAGAATTACCAAATTGTTTCTCTTGGAGGAAATAGAAACTAAAACCACCAGAAATCTGACCTCTGACAGGGAAAATTTCAGTTGAGTATTAGTCTTGATATTCTTAGAAGAAATTAAAACTATAATCATAAAGGCCCCTGGCAAATGTAAGAAGAGGCAGTCCAGCCATCCATCATTTTTTTTTGCCTTGCCTAAAACTGCTTCTCAAGACACAGTTTCTAATTATATCAGTTCATAGCTTCAACTGGTGAAAGGAGCCATATCTGCGCTGGAGGCAAGGGGTCTATATCAGTTTTCATGTTCAACAGATGGTTGTTCATTTCATTTTGGTAATATTGGTATGCAAGCATTTGTTTGTGGGGAGTTCTTCTGTAGCAAGAGCTACAGCTCATTTCTAAGATATAGGTTGTTCTATCAGAATATCTTCCTGCTGATTACCTACCTCAAAAGGTGCTGTTTCACCCAGGTATTTTCTCTGAACAAGACTGCCATTATTCTCAGCGAGCATAGGAAGCCTGCAGATTATTATCTTGTACACAGAAGTATTTTGACATTTTATCAGATTAACTGGATACGTCTACTTGAGCTTTTTTTTTTTAATTCTGTCTCCAAGACATAATCATAAACAGGGTAACTCGAGAAGCTGGTGGCTCATTCCAGGGCAAAGGGGCTGCCCCTGGGAGCCAGGACCTAGTTGCTCAAGTGAAATAAAGGGTACCAGTGCTCCCTTTGGCCAGAGCTTCTGGGTGCAGACTTTGGGTATGGCAGAGGCCAGATTTGGGAAGCACCATGGCAGTGGTAGGTGCAGCCACGGTCAGTGCTTTGGGGCACTAGGCTGCACTAGCACAACTTGGAGGGCTGTGTGCTCCCAGGGGCTGGTCTTCAGCATTTCCACACTCACCAAAGCATTTACTTGAGTGACTCAATGAACTGATAATTAAACCCTTTACATGGACATGAAAATAATAATTATGTAGATATCCAGCACTGTCCTCCCCGAAGCAAATAAAGTATTTGCTATAGAGTACCTGAGTAATACTGATGTTCAATCTCCTCTGTCCCGATGAGGCAGATGATCCGAGTCAGGAGCACTTCACAGCACCTTTAGGAATAGCCAAACATATAGTTAACTATTTCCAGGGGTGGAGACAGTTTTACATGTGTGGGCAGAGATGACTTCTCAAGTCAGGGTACATTTAGCACACTTGGCTTACCACCTCCTGGTCCTAAGAGAAATATCACCAACTCCTTATCACAAGGTTCAAGAGACAGCCCAGAGGTCAGATTTCATCTGCAAGGCAAAACTAAATGACTTGCCAAATAAGCTGAGAAGCCGCCCTCAGGAGCAGTGAAACCACTGGAGATCAGTTGGTACTTGTATACGGCAGAGTTTGAAGAAACTGCAGTGCTCCCCCTCTCCCAATCACCGTCTTGTGCAAGGATAAAACCAGAAGATATCAGCGAGATGAAAAATCCATCATCCCATCCTGCTGACCTGCATACCTGTGGTGCACACAGACCACCAGCACCCCAACACGACACTGCTTCTAGTGCACCCACTTTAATCATTCCCCATGTGGTCCTCTTTATCTAATTGCTAAGCAGCCTTGCTTCATGGCAGAAATCATCACAGAATTGTACAAGGGTTTGGGGTGGAAGGGACCTTAAGACCATCAGTTCAAACCCCTCTGCCATGGGCAGGGACACCGACCACTAGACCAGGTGGGAAAACTTTCATTTTTGCTCTGTGTGGCTAACAGGTCTGGCCACCTTGTGGGTAGGAACACAGTGAAGCAAACCCAAGAAGTCTGGAGTGATACAGAGACACGAAGTTTAGGATTCAATGTATTGATTAGAAAGAAGTGGCAATACAGTCAGTGCTGTACAGATAGTGAAAACACCAAGACTGCAGCTCTGTTGAAAACATCAGTGCTTTAACATTGGCTCTAACAGAGATAAGGGGCTTAAATAAAACTTTGTTTGGTTGGGCTTTGGAATGGAGAGTGCAGTGGATATTTTTCATTTTTGCATTTCTTATCAGAGCAGGCTTGACCAACAGGGTCTGCAGGAGACCATCACAGAGCTGCCCTGCAGTGATCCCTAGCAAAGCTGGGAAGAGCAGCACAGGCAAATAGCATCACTTGGAAAAAGCACCCAGTTATCCTTATGGCACCATTGGTTGAAGCAGACCACAGTGGAACACCTGGGGTGCCTCAAGCCAGAGGCTTCTCCAGGGAGAAACTGGAGGTTAAAGAGAACATTGCAGTCACTTAAAAATAACTTGGTGTCTGCTATCTCAGAAGGCAGGCATTGCACCGGGCAAGTAAATCCTAATTGAGTTCTCTGTTAGATGTGCTTAAGAAGAAAGGGGTTGGATACAACTTCATTGTATATAAATGTATGCAAGGCATAAATAAAATGCACCAATTGTGATACTGGTAGGCACAATATAAAACAGTCTCTGGAAAAACAGCCTTTTGGGGACAGCTACATCCACAGACACTTCACAAACTGTTTGTGCACTTAGAAGCTGCCACAGCAGAGCAGACTGCAGGGGTTCACCCAAAGGTGGGCAGATGCTTGGGGAAAGGTTGTCGGGTAAAAAAAAAATCTGGATGTTAGCTGCCATGTACAGACCTGCCTACGATCAAGCCATTTCTGCTGAAGCTGGCAGAGTTACACACACACAAAAGATGTCACAGCTGAGCTACCTGACTGAATTTACCCCACACAGAGAACCAGCGCAAGTTGGTACAGCTGGAAAAGCAAATCTGCAGCAGAGCTGAAAGGGGTCCTCACAGAAAGCCCTGCTCAGCAGAGGTAGGCTTCTTGCCAGCTCTTAAAAGGCTGCCATTGAGGGGAGGTTTGAGGGAAAAGACCCTTTGTGTTTATGCAAAACAATTAGCTGGGAAAGGCTTCTTCGGAGACGCAAAAGGTAACAGCTGCTCTGCCAGCCCAGGGGCTGGAGGAGCAGACACAAAGTGGCTGTGCTGCCTCCCTGCAGCTTGCCTTAGGGCTTTCAAGAAGGATTTGGTCTCTTCAGTGCTACACGCAGAACGTTGACATAAAGCCAATTATTAGTTGGCTTCTTTTGTCAGTTTTCCTTTACGCTTTTGGGGAAAAAAAAGGAAAAAAAAAAGATCTGATTATTAAAACGGTACCATTTTTCTCCAGATGAAGAGTTTTGCCTAGCACAGACCAAACGGTTTTGTTTTTACTTCCCTTGTGTGGCTTTTCTTGTTAGAGAAACCAATTGGAAATCATTACTGGAAATATCATTACGAAAAGCTAATGGCTTTAGTTGTTCACATGCATCAGTCACCGGATATTTCAAAAGCTGCTACCTGGAGTATTGTTAATGTAATTTGCAATACTTTTATTTGATGTTGTCAGCCCCCTCGGATTTGCACAATACGGTGAACAGCAGCAGCTCCGATCGCACCAGCTCACAAGGGCTGAGCATTTAGCGTCCCCCCCTTGCCCTTCTGTGTGAGCTGCCTTTTTCCTCTCCAACAAAATGCTGTCAAAAGGAGGATGAGGATAATCAGGTCCACAAGGGAATGAAAGACTCACTTTGAGCACACCAATGAATATTTTTTCCAAAGCAATTCATCCATCAAAACTCATCAGTGTAAGCAGCGTGCAGTAGAAGAGAGGCAGATCAGCAATCTCAACACCAGGGCTTTCTCCAGGAGCACTTGGAGACCAGCATCTCCCCACCAAAGGTTTGGGGACCTTAGAATCATAGAATCGCTTCGGGTGGAAAAGACCTTTGAGATCACTGAGTCCAACTGTTAGCCCAGCACCACTAAGTCCACCACTAAGCCATGTCACTAAGAACCACATCTAAATATTTTTAAATCACTCCAGGGATGGTGACTCCACCACTTCCCTGGGCAGCCTGTTCCAGGGCTTTGCAGCCCTTTCAGTGAAGAATTTTTTTCCTAACGTCCAATTTAAACCTCCCTTCACACAACATGAGGCCATTTCCTCTTGTCTTTCACTTGTTACTTGGCAGAAGAGACTGATTTCCACCTTGCTACAACCTCCTTTCAGGTAGTTTTAGGAAGGTTTCCACTGATCCTCCTTTTCTCCAGGATAAACAAACCCCAGTTCCCTCAACAACTCCTGACAAGACCTGCTCTAGACCCTTCACCAGGTTTGTTTCCCTTCTTTGGGCAGATTCTGGCACCTCAGTTTCCTTCTCATAGTGAGGGGCTCAAAACTGAACCCAGTATTCAAGGTGCAGCCTCAGCACTGCCAAGCTCAGTGGCACAATTGCTTTCACAGTCCTGCTGGCCACCCTGTTTCTAATATAAGCCAGGAAGCTGCTGGCCTTCTTGGCCACCTTGTTGAAATTAGCACTAAGTTAAACCATGAGAGATACAAAGGAACCCTGGGCAGAAGTGCAGAGTGTATTCTGGAAGAAAAGCTGCAGCTGCGATTGCAGAGTGCAGCTCCTCTTTCCTTCTCCATGACTGCTGCTGAGAAGTGATGCTCTCACTATGCATACAGATGTTCAAAGAAAGACTTCATCACATTCATATTATTATAGGCTTTCTTAATGTGCTCTTTTAATCCCGTTTGAATCTAATCAGATGGTTTTTGATGAAAGTAAGAAAGGATTTCAAATGCGTATGCTCAATGCCCTGTTGTTGTTTGAGTGTGTGCGAGACAGTTTCCTTGCTGCTGGTTCCATTGCAATCCTCTGGGAATTACACCTGGATCTTACCTATAATGAGATGTTCACAGGAGCATAAAGGGTTTTGCCAGAAATAAAAATAAACACACCATGGCACATTCTTCCTAGATGCAATTTTCAAGGAATTTGAAAGATAATCCTGAGCAATTGACTCATGAGAACTTTAATCCCCCTCCCAAACATACCATTTGCCCATAGGTGCTAAACAGCCGACTCCTGAAATCACCAAGGGATATTTTCTCTGAAACAGTAGTGACTGGTCTGCTTTCATGCATATTATTTAATCCATTGCTCCATCACATGAGACTTAAAGTGCAATTTGTTGCTATGAAATACAAAAATCTGTAATGTAGATGTAATTGCTTTCTTATTATCGTGCTTTAGAACACTACATGCATATAAAGGAAATAAAATATTTTTCTCTACCTCACTAGAGGCTTCCATATGCCTTCCCATCCATATTGATCAGCGCAATTAAAATTGATGCAAAGCATAAAATCCTTTTTTTTTTTTGCAGTGAAACAAATGCATATGAAATGTGCTTTTCAAAGAACACTACTTCTGCTTTATCTTATGTACTCTCCACATAATCTGTATTCAAGACATAGGATAATTTTCTGTGCCTCGGGAAGCATTTGAAGTATTTTTAAACTAATAATGCATCATTATGAGATAGGAAACGACAGTTTCCTCCCTCGGAGCTGTCTGGAATTCTGGACTGAAACATTACAGCATCTTTAAGTCGCTACTAGCCTGATCTGAAAGATCATCTGTTTCCCTCAATAGTATAGACTCAAATACTGCCCTAACAATGTGCATTTTTTCCCTAAAGTCATCACCACTGCTACTTTTTTCTTAGTCATCTTCATTGAGTTAAGTGGATAGGTCATTGCCCACAGCAGCTTATCTCTGATGTTAAAGGCAAAATTCAGACACTGATGCGCAAGCTATTGAAGGACATCACTGCTGCTTGACAGCAAGAGTTTGGGAGTGGAGCATGATACAACAAACTGCAGGACAAGTCAACAGCTGTCCTTTCCCACAGGGAGACCTGCACTCGCTGTGTGTCCTAGAGCTGGCAGAATTAGGGATGTTAGTCTCCGATAGGCAAAAGCCAGCTCCCCCTATTAGCTGCCCAATTCAGAAAGCAGGTGAAGAAATGGGGGGATACATTTTTAGCATCATTTTGGGACTGCCGTCTGCACGATCTCTGTGTGGCAGAGCAGACAGGAAGGTTGCTTTGCTGGGTAAGCATCTGAAATCCAGATGGACTGTTATCCCAATTACATGCACTTTTAAAACACCATAGGCTTCTCATAGGCAATTTCATGGGGGAAAAATAAAAGAAAAAAATAAATCAAGCTAATAAAATACATTAATTGCGAGTATTTCACTAAGCATTACTAATTAATCCACTCAACAGCCCCATGGGATAGATCACTGTGTTATCCTGGGGGTAATTTGCCAGTACATCTATGCATTTCTCCAATTCTCTGTATAATTCACAGCAACATTTTGACTTGAGCTTGGACATACTCTGTCCCTAAAGTAATTGTTGATACTTCAGTTATACATATAGATTCATAATGACATCAGAGGCCAAAGAGTTCCACTTTAGGAACATCTTTATTCCTTCAGGTTTACAGCCCTAAAATCCTTTCCTCATTATACTGAGGAGAGAAATGGCCTTGAAGTTCTGCATTTGAAAAGTGATTTTTAGTTAAAAGCAGAGGAAGGCTGATGTCTTGTGGCATAAGAAATTACTCGGATGCAAGAATGGGATCAGATGGTTAAAAAAATACTGATGTTAAAAGTCTGTATTTCACTAAATTGATCCTCCTGACTTCATTGCAATTTCTTACATGAGTAGGAGCAAGACCAAAGTATGCCTGAGTTGTAATCTGAAATCACTGCTTGCTTGGGTTCCCGTAGCAAGCCTGCCTTGGGGATTGCAGAACACAGAGAAGCACTGCAGCTCCTGTGAACACAGTTGCAAAGAACTTAAGTCAGGCAATGCTATTTCAGCATGGACCAGCCATGTGAGATTTTTTTACTTAGTTTCTTTGATGGAGATCTTTGTATTATAGTCCATGCTTTTTGTCAGACAATGGTAACAGTATCCAAGCTAATTAGCTTAAGCAAATGAGCTACAGCTATCTTGATCAAGTATGATTCAAACAGCAAATGCTTTTTTCTATAATATTCTGAATCGTAGAATGCCTTGGGTTGGAAAGGAGCTCTAAAGGTCATCCAGTCCAACTCCCCTGCAGTAAGCAGGGACATACTCAACCAGATCAGGTTGCTCAGAGCCACATCAAGCCTGACATTGAATATCTACAGGGATGGGCCCTCCACCACCTCCCTGGGCAACCTGTTCCAGTGTTCCACTACCCTCACAGTAAAAAGCTTCTCCCTCATGTCCAGTATAAATCTAGTCCAGTTTCTAGGAGATTTCAGTTCCATTAAAACATACTCTTATCATCCATACTTGAAAGGACCAGTTTGAAGACCTCAGTATACCAAGAGGGAGACTCTGCTATCAACATCTTCTGGTACTGGTCTCCACAGCAGTTGTATAAGTAATGAATAAAAGATGGCTTCATATGGAAACTATGCGAGGATGAGGGGGAATGAAAGTGGGAAACCATATTGCACCAAAATCTTGCTCTGGAGGAGGGCCAATGCAGGAGCTAGAAAGCAGTTTACATTTCAGTATGACCTTCCAACCTTTTGCTGTGCTGTCTACATCAAAGAAAGATGCTGTATCTATGATGAATTACACAAATAATCAAATCCTTAAATTTACTGGTTTCGTCGTCCCCCCCACGCCCCCATCTCTTTCATGTTTTGCCTTTGATGTTGCAGCCTCCCTGTGCAGGTGCAATAACATAACAGCCTTGGTCAAAAAAATGGTTGGAGAGCACTGCATTATAAATGATTGTTCCAGCTCTCATTTGGCTTTGCAGGAAGACATGATATGAAAACCTATCCAGGATACAGAAAGTGCTTTTATACCCACCCAGGAGGCCAGGTATTTACAATTGCCTGTTCCTTATGGTTTCTGGAGGTTCATATCCCAGAGATGAAAAGCAAAAGGTCATGGCTGGAATACAGTTCATAAGACTGTCCCATGGCAGTTCTCTCCCCCTCCCCTCCATTTTTATTTTTACCAAACTGATGACATTGTTACACGATTTAATATCATGCTGAATATTAAATGTAGCAAAACCAGATTGTGAGAATTTTCAGAGATGGTTTCTATCAAGTAAAGCCATATTGCACTGTTACTTTAGCTCAGAGAACTATTGAAAGGCAAGTTCTGAACAACAGGAAGAACTACAGCATAGAGGGACCTTGTTCAGATAGCCCAGTTAAAGTCTAAAGAGGTAACTAATTAAGATATTTATATTTTATGTTATGTTTCTATGTGCTAGCAGTCCTTTGGGAGTTCATCTTTCTTCTGGGGGTCTCAGACTACTCGGAATATGCATTATTTATCAGACATGCAAATCATGCACAATCTCAACAAGATATGGAAAGTATAATTGTTCCAGGCAAACAATAAATTTGATTAAAAATTGGTCTAACACCTCCATACTTACACTGAAGATGGACAAAGTTGTCTTATTCTTCCTAGAACAGTGTGTTTCATGTTTGAGGGGTGGTTTCTTTTTAACATTCTCAAGTTAAGAATAATAAATAGCCTGTGATCTGTGCTTAAGAGCCAATAAAACACAGATTTAGGTTTGTTTTAGCAAATAAAACAACATTAATGGCATTTACCCTATGTTCCTAGTCTTTGGAAATAATATTTATTCACCCCAAATAGGATCATTTCAGTATAAGGAAATTGTCACTTTAGAAATGCTTCTAAATGCATACAAAAGGATTAAGCACCAGGTGCAATTAACTAATAAAAATAAAGTACCTAACCTGCACACTTTTACACCAGCACACTACTCTACGGGAAGTAGGAAGCAATAACTATTATATTCAACTTACATCTGTCTATGTAATTTGTGGTTTTGCTTATAAAATGGAAGTTATCTACTTTTCAATACCACTGTATTTTAGGCTTTTGCTGCAAGGCAAGTGAGAGTTTCAGAGATCCAGTCCAGAAATAATCTTCATGAACATCTTTAGCTTGAAGCACCACAGCTGTCTGGCCACAGCGGATCACAGTCCCCAGCTAATAGAGATAACAGGAATCCCCCTGTAGTGAGCAATACAGGAATTGCCAATCATTGGTAATGTGCTGGAGGAACTAGACTAGAAATGCATCACTATTCATGGATTTTACAGACTTGCAGTATCTTAGAGCAATTTTCTTGTTTTGATGAGATTCTGCTCATGACTAATTTTTTTCAGTCTACTCAAAACTTACTTGTATCATTTATCTTTTCAATAGGTTTTGAATGGAAATAAAGTTTTGTTAATAAAGTCTCCACAGCTGAGAAAATGTCATCTAGGACTGCTGTCACAATTTTGCTGTTAAATTCCTTGCTTCATCATTATTGTAACATTATTGCATCACATATAGGGATGTCCGAGTATCAATTCTGAACCAGCTTCCCATCCTTTGCCTGTTGTTCATGGTTTTACATAAAGCTTGTCTGTAAAAACTCCTGCATTTCTCCCCTTTGAGAGAAGTCAGGAAGAGGAGTCCTGTTGGACATGGCAGTTAGGTTCTCTCCAGAACAGTTTTGTTGTCTTTTAGGCAGGACTGACTCGACAAGATTCTATGCTCCTACTGCATGGTTCATATTCTCTTTGCATCTATAAAGTAACTTAACCATGAAAAAGCAAGTTTACAAACGAGTCTAAACAATACGAGACAAAATAAAGTTCTCAATCCTGTGTAAGCCTAGTTGACTTTCCTTCCCTACTGTGCTTTACTGTGAGGTGTTCTCTAGAGTCCTGACCCTTTATCATCTCTTAGTTTTTGAAATTAGATGGCATCACATACCCGAATGAAGTCAACCTTTCATTCTTGCTTCCCCCACATTGCAAAAGCTTTTCATCTTTATGAAAACCATCAAAAAGCATCTGTCCTTGCACCCTCCTCCCAGCTTTTAATCCTTCCCCTTAAGTCTGCAAGAGCATGGGATGGCAAATCTAGTCCTAAATGAACTTAGATTTTCAGGAATTTGAGAGCTAAAGTAGGCAAGTAGATAATGTCACAGTACAGAAATAAACACAATCTCACCAAAATACATACAATACAAAAATTAGAAGCTTCCTTCCTTTTACTTTGGTCACTAAGTTCAGCTGCTCCCCTTTCATATAGTTGCTACTAGGATAAAACCAATAATCCAGTAAGAACATCTAATACTCTCCAGCCTGCTTTGATTTCTTCACTTGAAGCTTTCTCTTATAATTTCACCTGGCTGTCAATGTCTGTCTTATTCATTTTATTTTGACTATGAACTTAGAGAAAGCATCCACAAGATAAAACACATTAGGTCCAGCTTTTGCAAGGTCTTTGAAGCAGTTATGGAGCCATATGAGTGTAACACTCTCTAAGTCAGACAATGCCAAGGAGAATGTGCCACTACTAACAAATATTGAGGGGACCAGCAAACAGGCAGAGCTTTGGTAGATTTTCTTTTACTACATAACACAAAACTAATCATCAGTATTCCCAGTGTAGCACATTGCAGTGCAGATGGTTCACATATTTTAAATTGTAAT
>JANHFX010028801.1:4897-19177 GCA_027560015.1 Chloroceryle amazona
GGGGCTGGTCTGTCCCGTCAAACGTGCCTTCATCAGCCTTTCAGGGAAGGAGACCTGAGGGATTGCCCTCAGTGCTGCTGCAAAAACCGGATGGGCTTGGTGGCTGGTGAAACCATCCTCCTGCTGGAGGACAAATTCAGTCCTTTATTGCCAGTGGTAGGGAACCTTTCCAGTGCCAAGTCTCTTTTCAAAAGCATTACACTTGCAGTAGTGATGCTGGCACAAACCTCTGGGGCCAGCGGTTGCTCTTGCTCCCTACATACTCAGCACTTTAAGATATAAAAATTCATTATCATTAAATTCATGAGTTCCAGGCCAATGTTATACAAAGCAGCACCTACAGAATATTACAGATTTATGTAATGTAGCGATTGCCACTTAACTAAACTGAGTTAAAATAATTTAATTTTTCTTAGCAAGTCTTGCATCTGGTAAAGAGTAATTGATGGGAGTCTTTCAGATCACCTTTTTTTTCAGAGACCTTCTAGAAAAGCAGTCAAAAGTCAACATAAATTTTAAAATAGTGATTTAGGAAGAGTTCAGCCTGGATACCCCCAGCTTAACCAGGACTGTAATTAGCTGCTCCCCATCTCTGGCAATGCTTAAATTCTATAGGTGCCTCATTTTTAAAATTATATATATACATATAGATTTGACTTTAAATTTCTCATGTACCTCTTGAGCAGCACAGCTCAAAAGTGTTGGGAGCTGACCTCAGCTTGATGGAGTTGCGCAGCTTCTTGCCTCATTCTTACCTCATCTTGGTTGCATTCAAAAGCAGGTGCTCCTCCACTAATACCCCAGCAGATGTCAATCCTATAGGCATCCTGGGTCTGAGCTCAACCTGGTTTTGTAACAGCTTGTGGAGTGCTGTCTTGTCATTCTTGTATTTTATAAATGCTACTCAGTTCTGGATTTTCCCACTTTCCTTCACAGTGGAAATGGTGCTGCAGAGGAAAGGAAAGATAAGTCCTCAGAGGGTTCAGCATCTACTCTGCACATCTATAGGCTATTTCCAGTTGCAGCTGGGCTGGCGGATACTGGGGATTCTTCCCCTGTTTTGGGCTGGTCCCCATTCTCAGGTACTGTTTTGGCAAAAGCCTCAAGAAGATAAGAGTAAGGGTGTCTGTGTAGTTTGTGAGATCACATCCCAAATTCAGACAAGTGTTTGCTCGGAAGAAGATGGGCTAAAGGCTCTTCTACTAGTTCTGAGGACCCTAGCTAAAGAAGCAAGCCCTTGAAGAAGAATAATGTTTGATGAAGAGACAGGTGAGGTTGAGGCAGACACTGAAAAGTTGCTACTAATGATGGTGATAACTAAGGTGGATTTACTTTTTCTCTAGGTTGGTGGAAGAAGCTAAAAATCAACCACGTGTCTGGGCTGTGAAAAGGAAACTGGTATTTCTAGTGAAGGTACCTGGCGTCTGGTGCTGAGAGAACATCCTATGCAGGTGTCACACTGCAGACACAGATGCCAGGGGTGAGAAAGCACAGAGCAGGGAGGAATTCCCCTGAAAAGGAAGTGGCTGTTGCTGTGAGAACCTCCATATGGCACCTGGAGGATGTGGAGACTTCTTTGAGGAGGGTGAGGGAAGGCTAAAATGGTGGAGGAAAGATCTGGGGTAGCCTGTAAGCATGGGGGAAAGATCTGGGTAGCGCTGGTAAAGACGAGCTGAGTCCAGCCTAACAAAGCCAATGAAAGAGTTGGTGGATTTTTTAAGTAACAAAATGTTTATTGGACTTTGGACCGAAATGATGCATTTGAAACAACCCTGAAGCTTGGAAAAGTTTTTACCAGGGCTTGGCCTCAGGATGAAGTCACTATTATATGAGTCCTTTTTGTCTTGGGATTGGTTATACAAGCTGAGAGCTTGTGCTACTGGTGGTCCCACTACCCCAAACACCAGGATGCTGCAATAGGAACTGATTTGCTTCTCCTTTGAGTTTTTGTTATTTTTTTTCTCCCCTTCAGAAATCTTAATTAGCTGCTAGATCTGTCTGTTAATAGTCTTATTTAAAGCTAAACTTTATTATCCTACAATTTCTTTCTGTGGTTAAGAACCATGGTGTTAACTTTTTTCCTAATGCGTGTATTTTTAAAAGTAATAATACTGACTAATCAGTTATAAATCATTCAAACATTTCTATGCAATTTAAGTGTTCAGCACCTTGTTTAATGGCTTCTTTATTAGTGAGAAGGATTCCTGTGTCAAATGTTAGTGTTGGTACCTTCAGCCGAGAGAAGACCTCATGGTTATTGTGAGTCCTCAGATCTTCCTGTCAATCAGGATTTACTCTAATTGCAGATTATAATTAATTTCATTAAAATCCCTGTCTCAGAACATTGCAGGGTCCTGCACCTCTAAGCTGGGAGGGAGCAACTGGTAGCAAAGATACAGTAGGTTGGTTGATCTCACTCTTTCTAAACTCCCCTCACTAAACTGCTCTGCTCACTGCTGCTTTCCATTATTTTCTAGCAGACCATGATTCAGTCCTGCAGGATTTTTAGATCTTAACTTCTGCATCCACAATTTCATCCTCCCTCTGAGAAGGGGCTTACAAATAGGAGTTTAAGAATCAGTCACTGTAACTATTCAGTTAAAAACTGAAGAGCATCCTCCAGGAATATTTTTTGCAGCTATTTATACAGTCAGCTCTAATTGTGAGCCTTAATTCATGTTCATTACATCCTCTGAAATGCTTGATGAGAAGCACTGCAGCAGCGCTAGGATATTACTGCTTATTCAAGCTACTTACAGCAATGAAGGCATCGCCATTTGTCTTGGCTTGATCTTTCTCCCATCCCACCAGGAGCTGCTAGGAAGGACATTGGTACCAGCAGTCCTCGGGAACAAAGTCCAATCTGGATATTGGCCTTTTGCCAGAAATTACATGTCACGTCCTGATAGCAAACAAAATCCTGAGCAAAGGAATGAAGTTTGAGAAGAATATGCTCAGAAAATGGCTTGGCAGAGAAGATGTAATTGGCTGCTTTGACATCTAGATTATTTAGCTGGGAATTTATGTGTCAAAAGCTTAAAAGCTTCACCAAAGAAAATTTAAGAAAGCACCATGTTTCCAACTAATTAAGTAATGTCAGCCAAATATAATTTATTTCTCACCATCACTCATGTCTACAGCAGAATTATCTCATTTTTGATTTCTAATGACTTTCTCTCTCTCATTAATCTGGCCATGAATTATTTTTATGTAACTTTTTGGCATTGGAGCAAAGAAATTTTTTTTTATTTTCTCTTTATTAAGAGAAACATCCCTAGATAATTCTGCATTACCCTTGAAAGGTGGCAGGGAGCCTAGCTTGGGTTTCATGGCATGGCTCTAGCCTTCCTCCCTGGGAGCACTGGTAGGCTCTACCCTAGGTCTTCCCTAGGACCTCATCTTGTCCTTGCTCCTTGAGACCTCCCTCGTCCTTTCTTCCAGTACCAAGTTGGGCGCATGAGTTCTGGTTTGGCCTTTTATTCTTGGGGATTTTTCAAGTGCTTTTCACAGGACATTGCTGGGTTTTCTATTTCTCACAGCATCCCTGGCTCTTCTCATAGATATGAGTTGTTGCAGAGTCTTTAAATTTGTATCCCACCTATCACCTGCAGCTCTGTCCCAGGCATGTACGTCCTGCTTATTGGAAGTGTTAGTTTCCTCTTTTGGTTCACATCTTGGTTTTCACTAATGGGTTGCTATCTGAAGTTCAGCTTGCTCTCAAGCCTCTGGAGCAAGCTCTGAGGATGCTTTCATACAGGACTGGATGAGTCATCTAGTTTGCATCCAGTAGCCCATCTCTGACCCCAGGTAGCCCCAAGAGTAAGGAGATGGAGATGAACATTTCGTCTCTGCTACTCTTAGCTGAGCAGCAGTGAATCTGTCATTTAGAGGTCCATGCTCTGCCTGGGTTTTCTCTAGCAGTGTGTCTGAGTCCCTTTCATGGTCAAGGCAGACCTTGAACATAACCTAGAGATTATCAAATACCACTTCTTTTGAAACTTCCAGTCCCAGATTAAGATCAAAGTAACTCAGGTAATTTAGAAAGGCATCTAGGTATTGGGTGCTTTACGTATATTTGCCTGAACCTCCAAAAAATTCCTTTGTTTCCAACCACTGCAGAAGCAGAGACTGCTACCCACAGTCACCAAGAGCAATCCTCCTGCATATTCCATGGGAGGAACTGTTGTTTCCAGCCAGCCCATGTTGCTGCAAGGTAACCTGGTTGGCAGGTGACCCAGGCAGCCAGTTAGAGCTGCTCCAACACCTCCCTGGGGAAAACATGAGGGAACACAAGGCCAGAAATGCCAGGCAGGCAGAGCCGCAGCTGGCAGACCTTCCCTGTCTTCAAAGGGTAAGGCTGGGAGGAATCTGCAGATAGTGAACAGATTGCTGAAGGGTGATACAGAAAAGGAATGAGGTAGCACTGGACAGGGATATACCTCAAATATTGTCTTTTTGTGCCCTTTGCATGGGCTGGGGGTGCTTAGAGGTACTTTATATGTAAAAGCATTTCTGAAACCCAGTGGGTTATGCCCACTGAGATAATAAATGCATCATTTAATTTGGATATGGCTGATGAGCCACAGGTCCTGAAACCCTCATCAGGACTAAAATTTCACTGATGGTTAGTTTGGGTAAGAGAAGTCACCTGCAGCTCAGCATTTCCCCAGTGCTTTGCTAACAGCTTTCAAAGGGAGTGTGGTTACAGCTGGCTCAGATTTACCATAGTCTTCCTCTCTCACCTGTGTCCTCTTGGGTGACCAGCCAGGCTCCAGGACTGAACTCCAAAAGCTGAGCTCAGGGAGGAACAGAGGGTAAATGAGCAGGTGAATAACCTTCATGTTTTTGCCAGTGATAAAGCTGGAGGACTCTGGCCACATGGCATGTCACTGTTGAGGACTTAGAAAGGCTCTGGCCAACCTGCTCTAGAAGCAGGGTCCTATGTCTCTCATGGGCACAGGAAAGACCATGTTGTTTACAACCTGCTACAGGAGATGCAGAGCTGCTCTACTCTGTCTTCATCCTTCCCCTCTCCCTAAGCCAAAGCAAAACTTGAAAATAAAAAAACCTGGCAAAGAAAACTCCCCTAAAAGCAAAAGGCGTTTTTTGACCCATTTCTCCTCCCCCAGTTTTCATTATTTCCTAAGGAAAATCTAATTCACCTGTAGAAAACTGCTTTTCAGACACTTCCATGTAGTTAAAAAGCTAAGAAAACCACTTTTTAATTTTTTTTTTTTTCCTTTTGAGAATGGAGTGGCACTAATGCTTTTGCAATTCTGACCCTGTATAAGGCAGCCAGATGGGGCAGTGGGGCACAGAGCAAGGACCCAGACAGCTGGATGTGTTCCTGCAACAGGAGGGGAGGGAAAGCCCAGTGTCCCAGCTGGTATCCAAGCAGACATGCAGATGAAGGCCTCTCAGGCAGATGTGCTGCATCTACTGGGGTCTGTACCGGTATTCAAATGCCTGCTGCTCTGTGATGGACTATCAATCATCAGTAGAAGTGTCAGACTGCACTTGGATTTCTTTAATCACAAGGATGATGGAAAAAGTAAACGTTAAGCCAAGTACTGGCACAGTTCTGGGGGAAGCTCCAAAGCACAATCTCCTAGGGCCCAGCAGCACCAGGAAAGCCTGGGGAGGACAAACCTGCTGAAGTTCAGTGTTGGATTTAGCAGACACTGTCAAAAACTGAGGCCACAGTCATGTGTGGCTATAGGTGTGCCACATCCCTATCTGCAGTATGGTTTGTGGGCTTCTCCGATGGTCCTGAGACATGAACAATTCAGGATCATCACAGAATAACAGTGTATTAAATTTTTTCAGGTCTTTGCATTAAATTCTAGTGTGTCACATCCTCAGCCTCACTCTGCACACTGCACACTGCAGCAGAGGTTGTCCAAGGGACTTCAGTGGATCCACAGGGCTTATGGCATCCAGTGAGATCTGCTTCTACAGAACTTCTAGGATATAAGTCTTCAAAAGACAGCAGAAAATGCCTGGGCAGTCTGGTACTTTCCTCCTGCTCCAGTCTGAGTAGCCCTGTTGTACTGGTGGAGGTTGACTCTATTCTACCTACCCTGACATGGCCACAGGTGTGTGAAGTGAAACAGTCATAGAAGAAATCTATTTGGTTGTCAGTCCTCGGGAAACTCATGTGCCATGTGTTGAGCTGGCATTAGTCATCCCTTGAGGGGTAACAAACAGCCCAGGGATCTCACTACTTTTCCTCTGTGTATATTTGCTTTATGCTGCTTTGTTTGCCAGCATGTTCAGCAACTCAGCTGTTCCAGTATTGTGCTGGAAAGTAGACAATATTTATGCATCAACAGTGAGTAACAGTCTCCAGGCCGAGGGATGAGATTCAATGAGTACCAGCAGTTTGGGGGATTCTGGGAACGGGGTCTTGCACAGGACTTCTCAGAGTAAGGAGGTCAATGTGCTGGGACTTGGGGCATGAGGACTGGACTACCTGTGGAAGGGGAGTATATGGAACACTTTTTGAGTGTCTGTGGTGGCAGAGCCTGCAAATAGTCACCAGTGAAAGGGATTAACCCTTGTGCTCACGTTTAGCTCTTTAAAGATGAAGCCTATAGTCCCATTTTGGGTCTGCACCGATGACCAAACTAAGGGGTCATTGCAGAAGGTTACTTTCAGAAGTTCTGACTGTTTCAGGGACTCCACTTTCTGCTCTTTTCAAGGAGGGATGGAATTGGAATCATGATAATATTGAGAAACTTTGATCCTTGGGGAGTTTCTTGGCATTTTGCAGACACTCTAAAAGATGCTTTTCCTATTCTGTACAATCCCTTTTTCAAAAGCAGCTTGGGCTCTTGGCATTCATTTTCCTATGGAAAGCTTTTGAGAACTAGGTTCCTATGGCCTCTAGCTTCAAAATATAAAAGCACCTTGCTTGTACTGATGCTGCTGGCAGTTAGATGTCTAATTTGGATCTGAGCTTCAGGATTTCTGAAAATATTACTTCAAACATTTAAGCCCCAGGTGTTCGGGCAACTTCTCTGGTTCTTCACAGGTCCACAACCCTGTTAAAAGGTCATCTGAAACACGGAAAGAAAATCTTGTGTTTTGGGAGGCTTGTTTTTATGTTCCTGGGCTGTTTGGATGGGGTATTTTTGTCAAGCTGCTCACCGTGCCTGTGTGCCCCTGTTCTGTTTCCATGCTGAGAGCAGAGCTCCCAGTTCTGCCATAGCTTACCCTGACAGCATTGTTAATTGCAGTGAAGCTCTTGGATACGATGGCTGGATGCGTGTGTACCTCTTGGGCTGTTCACCACCTTTGCTCTCCTGTTTAAAAGTGTAAATAATGGTCTGTCCTGGGGATAAACAGCAAGTTCAGGAAAAGCTTATAAATTAGAAGAGATTGACTAATCCTTGGCAAGGGCAAGCTGGCACAGCCGTGTTGACTTCAAGGGAGCTGAATTGATGAATGTTAGCAATGTGGCTGGCCCTGTTTCTCCAGATGCTCTGGTGAATCCCTGCAGATAACGAACCCTGTCTGGAATTCTGCAGAAATTTATGAATATTTGTGGGATAAAGATGGTGTTACTGTGTCCAGCTCTGGGCATGGCTCAGTGCAGGGACAATAAGCAGCCTCATTCTGCTTGTTGAGGCATTGAATTCTGCCAGAGAGACCCTCATTCAGATGTGGACAAAGCTGTTGCAGCCGCTCCTGAAGGTGGATTTATCAAGTGAGTGATCGCAGCTTGCCGCTTCTCATTGCATGTGTGTGACATAAACATCTATTATCTTCATTTGTAAAATTTCTCTGCAGCTCACCTCAGGGCAGATACTTCTGAGAGCTCAATTACAGGCAGTTAGTTGCTTGACAACACTTCTGGCAGATGCTGTCAGAGTGCAGGCACTGTGTCCCCGTCAGCAGATCTTGCTGTTTATTAATGTCCTGTCATCAGGTGGTGCCTAAAGTCACCTGGGAATCTGCTAGGGTTTCTCAGAGGGACAGACAGAGGTGCAGCCTGGAGGATGAGGTCCTTGTGGCTGTTACAGGAGTTTCTAAGAGAACTTCGTCCACACTGACCCTCACCAAGGTGGAAGGGCAGCATCCCTGTGTAACAGTCCATCCTTGTCCCCCAGGACTGTGCCATTCAGGCAAGAAATGTCATCCCTGCCCTGCAAGTGCAAAGGGATAGTAATTTCCCCCAGGATGTGCAGGAAGCCTGTGGCAGAGTTTGCAATCAAAGGTGGATTCTTGGTCCTCAGCCCACAGTTCTTGTTTGCAGCATTAAAGCAGATACAAATCCCATCTGAGGACTGGACCTCTGCTCTCCTGAGGGATCAGAGAGCAGGAACTCTGTCCCTGTGCCAGTGTCATCAACTGAAACAACCCCTTTGGTGCATGAGGGGATAGTTTCTGCTGTCCTTCCCTCAGTGTTTCCCCACCTGATGAGTCACTAAGGTGAGGAATTCTCTCCATAGGCTTACAGCACCCAAATGATGCCTTTTGAAGCAGCTCTCAAGCAACCCTCTGCTCTGCTGACTGATGCAGTGAGGGAGGAAGGGGCGAAATCTACTGATAGTGATCTGGGATCTTTTAAAGTTTTATTTATTTAAAGAGACTTTTGTTCCCATTCTAAAAGGCAGTGGAAGGGCTCTGCATGGCCAAATGGCAGCTCCAGTGATCAATCAGTTCTTCCTAATGACCAACATCCTGCAGTGGTGAAGGGTCACAATCAATCACTACCTATTATTATTACATGATGAAATTGTAATTATGGGAGGGAAACGCTGCATTACGCTTTCCCATCAGTCAGCCGAGAGCTGCTCACTTAGGTGGCACCTTTCAGCCAAGTTCAGCAAAGTACTTAACGAGGGTCCATTAACCCCCTCTTCCCTCCCTGACAACAGACTACCTGCCTCGTGCTTGGACAGAGGCAGGGAAAAGTGCACAGAAAAGAGTTTATTGCACCAAAACTCTTCCGAGCAAATCCCTCAAGTGTCCTTACTGCTTCACTGGTGTCACTGCATATCCCTGAACCCGCTTGTGTCCTTGGTCCCAGATGAATGGTCCTTGCATCTGTGCTAATAGGAATTATTTCTTTTTGCTGGCAATTCTAAGCCATTTTTTTAAATGAAAACAACTTGAATTTCTTGGCAGTTCACAAAGCTTAAAAACCAAGAAAAGAATAACCCCCTGAAGTTTTTCTTGCCCCAAGATGAATTAGTTTGCTAGAAACAGTCTAGAAGTTTGGAAGTGCTTCTTTTGATTGGCACATTAAAAAGAGTTTGTCTGCTTTGAAAATACCTTAAAAAAAGTGCCTTTATAGACTTTTTATATGTAAGAGAAATGAATGAAGTAGTTTGTAGTTAGCCAAAGAAAATTTTTATTTAAAATATGGGTCAGAAGCTTCCCTCTTATTTAGAAGGGGTCAAATATCTGTCAGAAATGAGCCTTTTGTGGGGTGGTTGGATGGATTTAGATGACCTTGGGGTCTCTTCTAGACTATCTTCTATGACCCTTTGGCATTAATCTCTGTTCTAATTGCCTGATCATCAATTATCACTGGATAAAGGAAAATGTCATTTGGTAATACCTACCTGGCTGCCTCTGCACAGGCTTCTTCCCAGCCCTCACCCCTGCAATGCAGGGGATGTGGGCACACCTGGACTGAGTTTGGGCTTCCACTGAGGATTGTTGGAAAGCTGCTCAAAATTCTGTTGGGGCTGGATGTGTTCCTGTACTGCCCTGGAGCATGGGAAAAAAAAGATGTCCATCATATCCCCCAGCCTGGACTTGCCCAACAAACCAAATTGGTGTAGATGAGTCCATGTGCTCTGAGAGTAGAGAGGATCCAGGTCAATTATATCCCTGGATTAGGCATATCATGGGATTGAGGTGAATCTGGACCAAAATAATCATATGGCTCATCTCTAGTCCCAAGGCAGATCTGGTAAGTAGACAAGGTGGGGTTTCACTGGAGGAAAACAGCAGTAACTTGATTGCTACTCAGGTTGCAGGTATACGAAGTGTTATTTCTCTCTTCATCTGCAGACCTCAGCCCATACAACATCTCTCTCTGGCTGGGTGCTTCCAACTATGGCAGAAGTCTTCCCTGCCCCTATGGGGTGATTGGTTTTTCCTTCCCTCAATTCCTTTTATGATCAATCTTTGTGTTTTCCTGTTAGGTGCTTCTGTGATGTAAAAGAGTGCAATCAATTTTTTTCTTATATTTTTCTTGATTGTTCCCACCCATCTCCCTCAACTGTAACTGAAGAAACTTATTTGTGAAAACTTCAGTGTAAAGGTGGTAAGGCTGGGTTAGAAACAATGGTTTTTCCAAAGTGTCCCATGGCTATCTCTGTCAGGAGTAACCATGTGCTGTGTCAGGAAATCTCATACTCTGGCACCTAATCTATTTGTCACTCTCTCCTGATCCCGAAGACTGGACTCACACTGGTAAGCTCTGCCTCTGGGAGGATGCCACTGGGCTGGAGAAGGCCCTAAGCTGCTGGTCCAAAAAACCTCTGCAGTGTTTTTCATCAGAGGATAGGAAACTTTCTAAACACAGAACATAACAGGAGGAAAAAAAAAAACAAACAAACCGGCAACACAAGGATAATCCTCCTCTTGCAACAAATTACTGAGAGTTGCCATGTGCCCTGGCAAGGGACTCTCCAGTTATTCTTAGACAGACCTTGTTTATAAAAAAATGTTAGTACAGAGTTCACAATAACAAAAGCCTCATTGACCTGGAGCTTGTATTAAATAAATAATAAATGGGAATAAAGTATCAATGTGTGGTGTCTATAGCAGACATCTGTTTTCTTACTGGCCGGCAGCCATACCTCTCTGGGCTATGATGTCATCAGCCGAGAGAGGTCAGCCGAGTTCAGGCCGTGGGTGAATACAAGCGTGGGGAGGGTGATGCTAACGGGAGTTGTGCTGGTATGGTGAGTGCCTGGGCTGACTACTCACCAGTACCTGCCCTGCCTGAAAGCAGAGGGAATGACAGGCAGGTCATCGACCTCCCAGGGATGATCGTCTTGAAATCCCAGACCCACTGGGAAAAGATTGGTGGGTCAGTGTGTGTTGCACGTGGGTTAGTAACAGCTTCTGTCTAGAGATTGTTCTTGAAAGTTGTGATACACTTCAATGTTTTTATGGGGTGCTGAATGGCAGAAAGGCGCCGGGGTTGCTTCTTGGCAAGTGAACAGCGTAAACACCCAAACAAATGTCCATTGGTGCTATTCCCAGGAAGGAGCTAAAGGTGTAGCAGATTGCAGAAAGGTTTTAATAAAAAGGAAAGCAGAGCCGAGTGTTCACAGTACTAAAGCAGTTTCAGATGGTGCCACCTGATGTTAGTGGGGCTTTGGCAGACAGCGAGAAGATAGCAGCCCATAGGATGACCAGATGTGGGCTCTGAATGTGCCTGATCTACAGGAGGAGAGTTTTTGGTGTGGAGAACTATATTTTCCTATCTAGAGCACAGATATGAATGGATACAAAGGCTTTTCTTGAGGTGAAGAAGAAGTTTCTTTTAGTTTTAGCCCCTTATTCCTAAAAGTAGACTCAGCTGTGCCTTCAGTGCCCTTAAAACTGTGGAACTGCTGTTGAAGGAGGCCCATAGCTGCCAGTCCAAGGTCCCAGTTCTGGGCATGCTGCAAGTGGAGCTGAAAACATATTGCAACGTGAAAAACTACCCAGTCTGAGTTTTAGCTGCAGAGAGGAAACAAATCTGCTATCCCCAAATAAATACCCCCTTTCAGGCTATAACGTCCCTCCCCTGGCTCCCATGGCTGCCCACTGGCAGCACTGACCTGGGGCTTCCCTTGGACTGAGCAGAGAGGACTTTGCTGCCCCTCAAAGTGCTTCTCCTTTCTACTGGTGTCCGCTTCCATCCCTAGTGCCATCAGCTACTCAAACCACATGTTTCTTTCCCATCGCAGAAGGGAAAACCAGCCAGAAAGGCAGCGGTCGTTAGGCTCAGCCCAGAACACCCTTATCTCCCATCTGGTCATCGCTCCTTTCCACTCTTTGACCTGCTGGCAGTGCAGCTTGCCTGAGGCTGTGTGTTTCTAGCATCATGTTTTGGATTGGGGCAATGGATAAAATGCCTGAAGTAATTAATTATACTCATGTACCCTCTTTGGAGGAATGCTTTGGGTTTGTGGAGAAAGGAGGTTGTCTTGTCCAGCCAAGATGTCTCCGGGTCTGTGTCAGCACACATTGGGATGTGGGAGATAGTATGAAGTCCCGCCATGCTTTTGGGGGTTTAGTGTTGCTTTCACTGGATTAGCTGTAGCCAGAGCCATGTTCCTGACACACCACTTGAGCTGGGTTATATCCTAAGTGATTCTGGGTCTAGCTTTGCTGTTGAAAATGAGGGCATGATGGCACAGGGGGGATGTGGGGGGGTCTATTTTGCTTTGAACTATCTTCTACTTCAGACACGTCAGTTTCATGACTCTGGTCATGATTTAAAGTGTACTGGTTTTTGGTGTGTTTGTTTGGTTTTTGTTTGTTTGTTTGTTTTGTTTGTTTTTTGTTTGTTTGTTTGTTTGTTTTGTTTGTTTTTAATTTGTGTTTTGTTTTTTTTTTTTAATTTCCTTCCAAGGAAACATTAGAAATTGAGTTAAATTTGAAAGTTGCATATATAGTAGTGTGTGTAGTAATGTATAGTAGTGTGCTAGAGACTTAAAAGAAGTGCCAGATATAATGGATTTCATGATTAAAACTGCAGAAAATGGTAGTTCTGTGTGATGACAGCTCCTGGAGTGGAGCAGAAGTTGTGTTGATATTACTGTCTACTTAATTAGATGTTTTAAACCCAAAAGATTTCATGGGGGAGATGTCATTGGCTGCATGTAGTTTTAAGGGAGGGTTTATAAGTAGTATTTGGCCTCTGAAAAATGCCAATTAGTCTAAATGACACTTTAGCCAAAATGATAGAACATGAGTGATACCCTGGGAGAAAGGTCGCTAATGGATGGCTTTCAGTTCACGTCTGTCTGCTTAAAAGCTGTCAGAAATCTTATGTGGAGACAAGCAGGTTTTTGTTTCTACCTCCTCAGTGTATTGTGGGGAAATGTGCTGATCCCATGTGCTCCTAAAGGTGCACATACCAGAGCCAGAGCCTTTTGCTCTCTGTTGGTGATGGCTTAGGGCAAGCTCCAAGGGGCGGAGCAGAGAATTACCCAAAGCTCCTTCAAACCCGGGGTGTCTACCCAGTACTATCATGATGAAATACCTTCCCCTTCTCCTCCGTGGTTTTCTGTCTTCACCCAGCCACAGCCCAGATGACCCCACCTCCACAGCCCCTTTGGTAGTCAGTACCACAAGTCCTCCCTCACCAGGCATGAGGTCACCCCGCAGTAAGTGGCAGGGCACACAGAGACCAGTGCCTAGATGTCAGATTCTTCCTCGGGTGTTTATCCCTGATGGTTCCTCATTGGAAGAGGTCAAAATAAGATGCCTTCATACCTTGGAAGAATTAGATTAGAGCCCATGAGCAGAGCAGAAAAGCAGACTGGGAAAGTTTTGGGAGATCTGGTCTCTCCTGGATGATGAGACAGGCAGCTCTGAGGGACGGACATCTAGAGAAATGCAGGCGTCTGTTTTGCCAAGCTGATGAAAGGAGGAGCTGGGCAGCTCCAGGTGCTCCATCTGCACTGTGTATGGGGTGAGTCCAGGGACATCCAGGTGAGTCCAAGTCTGTCCAGGGGCGGATTAGGGGCAAGTTGAGAGCTTGTGGGTGTGAATTAAGGGACAGGCTAGCATGGTTGACGCAGTTATGGGTGTCTATTATGGGCCACCTGATCAGGATCAGGAAGTTGATGAGGCCTTCTACAGGCAGCTAACAGCAGCCTCGCAATCACAGACCGTGGTTCTCATGGGGGATTTTAACTATCCTGATATTTGCTGGAATAGCTATTCAGCCAGCCAACCACAGTCCAGGAGGTTCCTCCAGTGCACTAATGTTAACTTCTTGATGAAAATGGTGGAGGAGCCAACTAGGAGTGGAGCAATGCTGGATCTTATCCTCACCAAAAAGGAGAGTCTGGCTGAAGCAGTGAAGGTTGAGGGCAGCTTTGGCCTTAGTGATCATGAGATGATGGAGTTCAAGATCTTGTCTGTCAGGAACAGGTTATCAAGTAGGACCAAAACCCTGGATTTCAGGAGGGCCAACTTTGGCCTTTTCAAACAATTGCTGGGTGAAATCTCGTGGGACAGGGCAGAGGGGCTCATGATAGTTGGTTAACATTTAAGGACCTCTTCTTCCAAGCTCAGGACCAGTGCATCCCAGCA
>JANHFX010028802.1:0-27681 GCA_027560015.1 Chloroceryle amazona
TTTTTTCTTTCTTTTTCTTTTTCTTTTTCTTTTTCTTTTTCTTTTTCTTTTTCTTTTTCTTTTTCGTCTTTTTCTTTTTCTTTTTCTTTCTGCTTTGTTTTTCTTTTCTTTTGCCTTGCCTTGCCTTGCCTTGCCTTTTTTCCAACTGTGCCTTACAACTCACCGTTGCCTTTCAGCCAGTTTTCACTTGGGAAGCAAAATAATGTAGCCTGCAAAGTGTATCATTTACAGCAGGGTTAATCGAGAGTTACTCCAATGACGCCGGTACTTACATTGATGTAAATCTCATGTAAGTGAGGCCAGAGTGATTTCAGAGTAACAAAGAATGTGACAACAGCAGCTTTCAGCCGGTGCCTACTGGTGACCCCTACCACATGGGTTTTTGGGAATCAAAGCCCAGTGTGTTTGAACCCATGTTGACTCAGACAGTGAAATAAAGCAGCCTTTCTAGTCTGTTTCTCAGCATGATAATGGTACTACAGTATTACTCTAAGGTCTTCTGAGTAGCTGCATTTAATAATGCTTTACAGTAAGGTTCCATTTATAAACACTTCATTATTAATAAAGCATGGCAATTTGTAGCATGCATAAAAATTATTTATATTCATGTGCTAACCAAGCCCATAGATTTAATAATATTGACGTCTTATAACACGCGTTGTAACAGCTTGTCACAGCATCATCTGTTAAGCATTTCTTACTAATGCATTTCATACCATGCCTTATAGTAATTTGTTAAAGGATGCAGCTGCATCTATTAAGCCTTTCATAAATATGAATAGCACATTTTCTGAAATGGCACCATATATTAAATTATTACTGGATATTCTAACTGGAAACAGAACTTCTCTTTCTCACTTTGCTTCTTTCCTTCTTTCCTCTCCCTTTCTCTCTCCCTGTCTCCCTGCCCTCCCCTCCCCACTAACTTCCCCCCCAGTCTGTCCTACTGTCTCTCTGTCTCTTTCTTAATTCAGCTAATACCCCAGCTTTCTACTTACGTGTGGTGGGGACCTGTTTCAGCTTGGTAGGGTACTTTGGGGCGGGTACCCTCAGTTTGAAGGCATCTGTGGGGGGGCAACGTCAAAAACCAGAAAAGTCCATGGAGGCCCCATGCCTCACTGGGACCAACAAGAGAGTATCTGTGAAAGGAGGAAATGAACAGCCTTGAGCTTTTCGCAGGTGTGGGCTCAAGCACTGACCCCAAGCCGGGAGGAAAAGCAGCAGAATTGGTATCTGTGGTTCCTCTCCTCTTCTCAGGCACCATCAGTGCTTAGCCCCAGAATAATTTCACGTAAAGTATAAGAATAATTAATATCGTAATAGATCATCTTCTAGCCATGAAGGTTCAAATCCAAAAGATTTGTTTGTGAAGGCGCTCATCAATAGAGGGGACCTAGTGGCTCCCTGGAATGCAAGTGTCAGAAAAACAGAGTGAGCATGCTGGAGCAGGACCATGTGTGGCTGCTTGGGTTAGCTAGGTTTATGAAAATTCTTGTTTGCTTGCAAATGTAAACAGCATCAAACCACCCGCATCTGCTGTGAGACCCTCACACCACCCTGGGATCTGCCAGGGATCTTGCTCCTGAGTTTGGCACTGCAGTCCGTCAGTAATTTAATCCTGACCTGTCAAAAACTTAAGTTCCCTGATGGCTATTAGAAACTTCTACCAAAGTGACAACTTTTTACTCCAGTTCTGACTTTGGTCCACTGTCTTTTTCTCCTAATGCAACATGCTGAGTGCTGCGCTACAGCACTTGCCTCTGTTGCCATGCACATGTGTACAAAGCACCAGGTTAAGCTTTGCAGCAGTTCACTGTTCCACTTTATTCCTGTTCAGGCAACACCACTTTCCTGACTTTTTTTTTTTTTCCTCCTTCTTCTGTGATATAATCTGAAACTGCAGCACCCTGCAATGTTATTAGAGATTAAATTCTTAATTATGAATTTCCTTGCTTTTGTGAGTTTGCCTCAGATTCTTAACATTTTTAATGTCATTTTTATGTGAATTTCCATGCTATTTTAATTCATTAGTCATGGGCTATCATTTTTCGATGTAATTACTGTAATTTCATCAAGTGACATAATTACAGTAAATACTTTGAGTAATTACTATTCATATGGAAAAAGATATCTGGAGGTGTAATAATGTCATATAATAAAATATTTATGATGTGTAAAGGCAAATTATGATGACACATTTACATCACGTAATGACATGACAGCGTTCCATATTTACCTTGGGTCAGGATAATGACATGAAAATAAGTTTCAGTGACATCATCTGTTGGTAATGATTACAAAGAGTTGTGCAGCATCCAGGTACAGCACATTCAGTAACTCTTTCAAAAATAAAAAAATCCTCCCCCACCCCCAGAAATGTCACAAAAAGCCAGGGGGTGAGCTATTGCTGGATGAGGTCAAAGGAAGGAGTTGCTGACATCAGATGGCAGTGAGCTGGGCCAGGAGGTATTACTGTGGAAGAGCTTCTGCCCACCACTCTTAGCAGCTCCAGGTATAAGGGAGACATTTTGAGAGGAAAGAAGAGAACCAGGCTGAAATACAGTTTAGAAACTGTTCAGGCAGCATGAGGAGTGTATGTAGGTACTTGTGGGCACAGATGAGATGACGGATATGTAGCAGTGTTAAGAAGCACCATGAAGCCTGCAAGGCCAAGCCTGCTGAAGCTCAAAGACACTAAACTTTACTGATAGAGGTTGAACATAACATTTCATCCATAACCTCTGGATAACGTCTTGTTTCACTGCAGCAGCCCTGCCTTGCTCAGGGGCTGCTGCCATGTGTGTGGGAACCAAGTGGGGAAGGAGTTGGTTTTTGGTGACCTCTGCCTCACATACGGCAGGGCACAGTCATAGTGGGATATAAGAAGCAAAGACTTGCGTGGCAAAAGAATGAAGAAATAGATGTGCCCGTTCTCTGTACACCTGGGCTACTCTTGACAAAAGCATTGCAGTTTGCCACTCATTGTATAACCCTCCTTTTCTGTGGCTTAATCTGCATGGTGGAAAGGCTCAGTGATCGGAGTAGCAGCTGAAGGCCAAAGACACCAGGCCGACACTCCTAGAGTAACCAACAGGAACGTTTGGGGCTTATCCACTTACAGGATTAAAATCAGTGAGGTTATTTGACTTTAAGTTCACTATGCCTTCACTGTTCATCAACATGATGATGATGATAACAGCAAACAGTTGAAAAGAATGCAGATAACACAGCAGCACATATCGGAGCGAGGTCTTACCTCTGCCTTGGCAGCAGAGCTTGCATGGTGGACCATGGTGGAGTTCAGGAGACACAGCTGGGGCATTGAAGCGTGAGAAAAACACTGGCTGTGGGTCTACATTGACGTCCATATATCTTGTGCTCTGCGCTAAGCCAATAAAAGGCCAATAATCATGTAGTTGGCAACTAGAGTATATTGCAATGCTCAAGGCGACCTACATAAGTTTGCTTAGTCCAATTTTTGGGGTACAGTTGTACTTTTTTTCTCCCATTTATGTGGTGGTTGTGAAGGAGACGACTCCTGACATAAGTTGGTATAATGACATATGTCACCCTGTCTGACATTCCTCTTAGCCCTTGGTCAACTGTCTGTGAGCAGTTCATATAACCATCTTATGCTGAGGATCATGAAAGTATCATGGAGGCTGAAGGTATAGAATATAGAATAATATAATCTATAATAATGCAATATATTACAATGTATAATACAATATAATATAATACATTATAAAGTTATATAATGTTATATAATACAATATAATCTAATGCAACACAATATACACACAATACATCATTTTACTATAAAAGAACCATTTATTGTCTGACTTACTGTAAACTACAACAGCTTTCATTTCCTCTCTGGGTTACACATGGTTCTCCCTGCTCTGCTGAGAATGTGTATGTCTTTGTGAGACCTTGCTATAAAGCAGTTTCTGTTCCTCTAGCTTGGGAAGAAAAACTCTACTAAGATTCACAGCAATACAAAGAATAACACCAATTCTAGAGTCACCTAAGACAAAAAAAAAAAAAAAAGGAAGGCAAACCAGTGGTTTTGGGAGAGAAAATAACACCAGCACTGTGCCATAGGTATTTGGGTTTTGTCACGTGGTAGCATCATGTGTCTGCACTGTCATTCCCTTCCAGAGCAGAAAAGCAGAGGATCTGGATGCTGGGAAAAAAAAAAAAAAAAGGAAAAATATCCACTTTTAGTAAAAAAAAATATCTGAGGATCTCATAGACTTGTAGAGTCTGATCGATGCTGTCTTTCTGTGACTTCAGCTCAGTAAGTCTCAAGGCCATCATTGTAGCATACAGTAAATACATCATGGCACTTAAGTCTAAGTATATGCATGTCATACATATGCACATGTATCATAAATATGTGTCAGTTGTGTTTGTATACATTAACAAAACCAGACCGTTGTTATTTCTGGAGAATGAACCGCTGCTTGATTTACAAACTTGCAGGGGTTTTGAAAGGTGTTAATAAACTTCAGTGCACTGTAGACAATGTTAAACTTCTTGCCAAAGCCCCAGGCTAAGTTAGTCTTGTAAAGCTTAAACCAGCTCCTTGGAACTTGCAGACAAATCCAAAGACCAAAAAAAAAAAGGAAAAAAAAAAAAGATAGAAAAAGAGAAAAAATTAGAAATCAGATGCTCAAGACAGAATATTCTTGCCAGTAACATGACAGAGTCAAGTTAATTCAAAGTGATTCAAAGAAGAAAGACGGTTTTCTTTTTTTCTTTTCTTTTTTTTTTTTTATTTTAAGGATATTGCTGGCCAGTTCTGCATCCCGAGTCTGATTGACATATGATACTACTAGGCTGAATGAAGACATTTTGCACATGTTTTTGCTTTAAAGAGAAATTGCTAGGGGTAACACTGGTTAGTTACGATGTGGAGACATGCCAAACTCTTCTGAATGAGAATGGATTGCTGGCTATCTTGTGGTTTGTAGGGCTGGGTGGCTAGTTAAACATTCCTGACATCACCATGTGGTCACATAAACCGTTAGTGTTGGAGAAATAAATGTGGCTCAGGTTATACCAGGTATACTGTCCAGTTCTGTAAATCAGGATTTCCACTACAAGAAGTTGCATGAATCCCACAGTCAACTTTATGGGTATATCTTTGACTATTATTGAAATTTCACCACAAAAAAGTTTTGACATAATTTTTTGCTGAGTCTTTTTGGACTTTTGTTTTCTAATTTCAGCACAGCCTTTAAATCTACTCAGAAACTTTTCCACAAAGATTTATTATGATTTATCAATCTATACCTTTCAGAATATAGTTTCCATATTTGTAGGTTTTGGAAAGATTTTTCTTTTTTTCCTGAAAGCTCTTCTGTCCCACAAGGTGTTGTCCAGAGGAGAGCTATAAGAATGGCGAAAGGCCTGGAGGGAAAGTCTTATGAGGAGAGGCTAAGGGAGCTGGGGCTGTTCAGCCTGGAGAAGAGGAGACCTCATCACTCTCTACAGCTACATGAAGGGAAGCTGTAGTCAGGTAGGGGTGGAGCTCTTGTCCCAGGCAAACAATGACAGAACGAGAGGGCATGGCCTGAAGCTGCACTGGGGATGTTTAGGCTGGATATCAGGAAGCACTTCCTTATGGAAAGGGTGATTAGACACTGGAATGGCCTGCCCCAGGAGGTGGTGGAGTCATCATCCCTTGTGCAGTTTAAGGAAAGATTGGATGTGGCACTTAGTGACATGTTCTAGCTAGGTGGTGTGGTGTCAGGTCTTAGGCTGGACTTGATGACCTCAAAGGTCTGTTCCAGCCTCTATGATAATTCTGTGTAATTCTGTGAGGCATTATTGAGAGCAATACCAAACTAGCTCATTAATTCTTAGCAGCAGTCTGAGTTTGCAAAGCCAAGCTTGGGTGAGAGAGTCCTTTCATTTCTGCAAGCATTTTAGCTCTTTCTTTTGTTCGCTTGGTTTTCAGCCACGATGGTTGATCCTCCTGTTAGAGAGCCCATTCACACTTTGCAGAGCTTCAGTTTTTCTTAGCCTGTATATTTTGCATCACATAGTTCAGCAACAAAAATGCTTTCCAAGTGCTCTTTAAAAAAAAACCAAACACGAATCAAAACAACAACAATTCTACTTTACTTTCCAACCTATTAGCACTTATTGTTTGTTTTTTTCCCAAGTGAGAAAGAAGAATATGAGTTTCTTAACAAGCCACTTTCCTGAGGATTATGTGGCATTAGCAGAGGGAGGGAGTAGTGGGCGAAAACCACACAGACTCCACCAGCTGGCTTTAACTTCACCTGGCAAAAACACTAATATCTGAGACTGGTTAATCTAAATTTCCAGTCTTCAGAATGGAAATTTTCTGGTCTCCATGCTGACCTTTTTTTCTAGCCACTGATTATAGTGGGCAACACGGGCTCTGAGTTATGAATTCATGTTTTCAGCAATGGGTCTTCAACTTGATGCTGTTTAGTTCCACATTACTCATATCTGATCACTCTGTGCATTCGTGCGTGTTCATGTTTCCTCTATTTTTTTTGTCACATGGGGTAAACTGAAAGATCCCCCTGTGCAGCTAAGAACAGGCCATGGCCCAACATCTCCAAGGGATGATTTGCATCAGCATGCACCATGTGTCAAAGCATCATTCCTTAATCCAGTGAGCACAGTGACAGGGCTCATGATGTGACAAAGCAGATCAGTTGATGCTGTAGATGTCCTGCCAGAATTGGATAACAGGGGTAATAAACATGGGTAGATGAAGAAAATGCAGTGCACAGAGAAGTGGAGACATCCCCTCTGCTAACAATGCCTTGTGTCAGCAGTGTGGGCATTGGAAATACATCCAGACCTGAGAAGCAGACAGTGCTCACCAGGCCGTTAACACTTTTTTTTTTTTCCCTAGTTTCTTCTAAATTGCAGTTTGTTAACCAGCAACTAGAACTTAGAGAAAAAAACTCTGAACAACTAAAACTGAAATAACTCAGCGCTCTGTTTCAATAAACTTAAAAAAGTGGCATAGCAGGTGGGTTTTTGGTTGTTTTTTTTGGTATTGTCTTTCATGAAGGCATTTGCTTCCAGACTGTATTAACAAAATAAGTTGTTTGACAGATATCAAGAGACAGGTTGCCTAATGTGTTTTATTGACAAATTGACTTATTATTTGATCAACTTCAATATAGTCTTCAAGATATATTTCTATTATAAAAAAAGAGTAGATGGAACAGAGAATAATGTATTTAGTCCATCAACCTCTTTCAGCTGTCATTTAAACACTGGTGTGTCTGTAAGAAAAGAAAAGAAAAGTTATACAGTTGTTTTTATAATGCTGTCAGAATTGTCTTTATTGTCTGTGGTGGAATTGCCTATGTAATTTCTTCTTCCTTGATACGATATTATATTGACCTCCCTCATTCAGTCAAAAGAAAGCAGGTTACAATGGCTCTACCCACCACCTACATAAAGTTTCATACTCTATCAGAAGAGAAACAAAGCAGCTTCGGGAGCCACAATCACTTATACTTCACTTTCCCTGTCTTCTATTTCAATGGGACCTGGAAACAAAGTGAAGTTAAATGGCTTTCATCACCAAAAGCAGAAACACTTTAACACACCCTCTACCCCGAAAAAATTTCTAGGCTATTATGTTACAATCTGATCATTAGAGAGGGGTGAGGGTAGTTAGTTATATTTAAGTCTGTAAGTTGTGCTTCAAAGGTTTCAAAGATATAAAGAATACAAAAAATGTAAAATCTGGATTAATTTGGTTAACAAGGTAAATACGGCAGAGCTAAGATTGCTCTTGAGCTGATTGTTTTGGGAACCTTGTGTGCATTCTCATTTGTGGAGAAATCCTGCTCCCCCGCCACCCAACAGTACTCTGATGTGCCCTGACTTAGTGCACAGGCACTGCACCAGGCACCAAGTGAATGATAAGGTCAGAAAAGATTTAAATCCTACATCAAAACCTGCTACCTTCAGTTGTTTGCTTTCAAAACTTAACATTAGAAAAAAAATTAATACTTGAGACCAAGGCACTCAGGCAAAAATTCCCTCCATTCAGGCCATTTATGACTGTCCATTGCACTTTGTCCATTTGTAATGGTGCTCGCAGTAGGTGGGTCAGCTCTCCGGAGGGTAATAAAAAAAGGCCCTGATTTGTGTGATTTTAATCCTTCTGGATTCAAAATAATTACCAATGATGAAAATCTTACCCTTTTTAAATCAAATGGAATAGACTTCTTTTCATTGGGAAAGTAAATGCTCAACTGAATTAAAAAAATGTAGAGGGTCAATACAATTATTTTCTTCTTATTATTGTATAATTCAGTGGATAAGTGTGTCTTTAGAGGGAAGTCGTACATGCTTTTAAGTCATGAAGTCAGAATTTTGATAAGAAGAAGCCCCAAATCAAAGCAATTATTTTTGCAATGTGGGAGCTCTAGGAGTGAGTGCAAAACTGGGCTTTGAGCTCTACCACCCTTGGCCTTGGTTTAGCAAGGCACAGATCTGACTAATGGAAACCTTGCCACTGGGAAAAAAAAAAACAAACCACAAACACCCACAATTTGTCCATCTTTGGTTGTGGTTCTTTTTTATTTTTTTTATTCTTTTTCTTCCTGTATTTTTAAACCACAGACATTTAATGCCATGCTTGCCTGAGAGCTTTTTTTAATTTTTTTCCTGTAGCTAATAATTCTTTGCACTGCTGTAGTGCCTTTAATCCAAAGATCTCAAAGTGCTTTGCAGGCATTAATGAATTAAGCCTCATAACACCCCTTTGAAGTAGGTATTATTACAGCAGTCTTAGAGATGGGCTGAGTAATTTTCCTGAAGTTGTAGAGCAAGTCTCTGACAGAGTCAGGAATAGCCTGCTCAAGTCCCATGTCTCAGCTGCTTCTCTAACCACCACGCCAGTCCCCCAGACTAAGTCTCTTAAATCATTTTAATTTTAAATAATTACTTTGATTTACTTACTGCATTTAAGTCATATCTCTGTTAAATACAGGGGGAGGCATTGATTTATCCTTGGTGGGTTAGGCATTCACTGTCTGGGAAAGTTGTGCTGATAACATGAAGCTAAACTGACACAAATCCCTGTGTGGGGATGCTGTTGTGGGGGGAGGAGGGGCTTCTCAGGGCTTAGTTTGAACCCATCTTCACGCACACATATACACACACACACGTATATACACACACATACACACACATTCAGTACTGTGCAGCTACATCTGTGCTGCTGACACCCACCCTCGTCACCCATGCAGCTGCTTGAAACTACCAGTGGCATTTTCTTTGGGCAATAATTTGCATTGTAAATGGTCCTTCAAATGGTTAGACCTGCACCTATGTGAGCAGTTTACATTCTTTGTGATAGACCAGCCCCCCCCTTCCCCCTCCCCCCCTTTCCCTCCTTCCTGACATTTTTAAGTAAGACTAAATATATAGCCAGGACTTAAACCAAGTTTAGCTTCTCTCAAAAAGCCATTCAAACTGCAGCTTGAATTGCCACACAGGCACACAGGGCTGGCAGAGTTTTAACTAAACCTTAAATATGTGCTTATAATTGTATTCTCAATTATGTATGTACCATTCTAGCACCATTAAATCCCAGCTCTACGGGAAGTCTCCCTGCTTTAAGTGTTTTAGTTTTGTGGACGGGTGTATTTTGGGGTGATTTTTTTTTTTTTAACCTCTTCCTAATTGACGTGGCCTCCACAGGGGCAGGGGCAAGTCTGATTTTTGGCCAAAATAACTTTCTGTGTTGCCCCTGGATGCAATTCTAGAAGCATCCAAAAAGGTGAATTGGTCTAAGTCTGCAAATAACTAAAACTATAATCAGTAAACCAAACCCAAACCAGTAAGTACTGGCTAAGCCCTCAAAGTGGTGGGTGCAGTTAGCCAGCTCCCAGTGACAGGGGTTTTGAGTAAGCATGCCAGATGTGGTGTAGAGCGAGGCAGGGTGGGTAGGTTGGTGCGTGTGCACAGCGCATGTTGTGTGGGGACTGGGAACCTGTGGACGTGTTGGACTACACCTTCAGACTAAGAGTGTAATAACATATGCAAAGTTTATGCAACCAGAGCCTGCAGAGCAACTGTTACAATGACACCAGGGAATCAGGGTCTCCTTTGCATTAGCTTTCAGATCAAATCTACTTGGGAGAAAAAACCCTCACCAAAATCCCACAGCATCTGCTAACTGCCAGCTTTGCTAACCCAGCCCAGCATGGGGAAGGGAGGTGGTCACTCCTCTGCCTTGTGTAAATGTGTTGGGTGGGAAGTTTTGCAGCTAGGACGTATGCTCACACCACCAGCCTTTCTGAATGAGGCCAGCGATGCTGTCGTGTGATTTTCTTTCTGTCCTCGTCATGAGCTCATGAGAAGCCTCCAAGTTCAGTGCGTGGCCATCAGTGCTGCCCTAACACCACCAGCTGTGAGCATCAGCATCCCAGGGACTGAAATGTGATACTCCAACTATCTTGAACCCACCAGACTCAGGCACTAGGTGACTGATATGTTCAAAGGCACAAGACTTTTGGTGCCTTTTCAGTGTGTGCTTTCCACTGTTTGGCCCAGCAGACACTGCCTGTTCTTCTCCCACATTGCTTTAATACAGTCTTGCTGAATACTTATTAACTGAAAGCTTATTGACAAGCTCCCGTGCACTCTTTCTCACTGATGCTGAAGTCACAGCACTGTGCTGCCTTGTGAGGCACATACGCTTTCCATAACCTTTCATGGCTTCTGTGGGGGGGTCTTTTTCACTTTCCTACACACATATAGCTCTGTATGTTACTTTCTTGGTAGGAATGCGCTAATTGTCACACGCCTTTCCTTTAAAAATAGATTAATGTCATAATTATCTTCATTTTCTTCCTTCCTGCTACAGGCAATTGAGGGAATGCTTTAGCATTTTTGGAAAAAAATAAAAAAATAAAAAAAAAGAGGAAAAGGACCCCCCTCCAACTCATCTAGGCAAACACTTGTTACAACTCCCAAGTCTAGCCCATAATGTCACTTAAGCACTCTAGAACCATTTTTTTCTTCTACTTCAGCTGCATGCTTAGGGCTTAACTGGTCTTCATTTCTGTTTTTTGCAAAACTCGGCCTATCCACTGACATTACAATTTAGATACATTTTCAGCTTGGCTTTTCTCTCCTTCTCCCAGACATTTTTTTCCACAATGGTTTAGGGATCATTCTTGCTCTCGTTAGGTACCAGAGAAGTCACAAAACGTAAAAAAACAGAGAAGAAATCCTGCGTCCCTCCAACTCAGCATATGGTGGTGAGGCAGCCTGAATGCTCCATGATGCTTCTGGTGGGCAGCGCCTGCCATGCCAGCAAAGACACAGGATAGCAGGGTTTTGGCAGTGGCCTTCTTTGCTTTAGGGTCATATTTGTTAGAAGGGCAAAGAAGCAAAAGCTATGCCTTGCCTCAAATTGCAGGTAAGGTGTCAGGCACACTCAATACAAGCTACACCATAATTTGATAGCCACACTGCCCAGTGTGGCTATGTTTGTTCCTCTGGCCTTTCAGATAGACAGGTGCTCCCTTCATTGTATGTTGATGACAGTAACGGATAAAGGGATTTTAAGGGTTTAAAGGATGCTGACACTTACTGGCCTGAACCTCTTTATCATATGGTTCTTCTTGGGTTCATTTCCACTGGACAGGTGCACTGGCTGTAGCAGAAAGCTGGAAAAATAGCCCTCTGGATTTCTGATGGGATGCTTTAGCTGTCACCCTGCTCCCGTGAAGAGCACAGAGGATGACCTGGTGAGCAAAAGTGTGGACAGGTTCATAGGACTTCCACCAGCTACCTCCTGCTTTCCCATACGTTGCCTTTTTCCTTCGGGAAATCTGGAACCATAGAATGGCATCTGTCAAGCTGTAGGCACTTGAGAGTAAGCACCCATCAGAATAACTTACTGTCAAAAACAGGTACAAATTCATTTCATCCCACTTTGTGCCATATGCTGCTGTCAAAACTTCATGAACTGTTTAGGCAGCATGTTGGGACATTTTGACTAACTATGAGCAGAGCTATTTTTTTCATAGCATTGTGTCATTGGGGTTTATAATTGGGTATTTCCCTAAATTTCCTTTGGTCTCCAAACAGATCAGCCTGTAGACAGCGGATGTAACCTGGGAAGGTGAGCACAGGCTGAACCTCTGGATTCAGCCATCTCCAACTATGAGGTGCCCCAACTCTGAACTGGAAATTGCACAGTACTGCATTGCTTAGGAACCAACCTTTTCTTCCATTTTAATGCTGATATTTTGAGGATGGGGTGATTTCTTTTTTCCTGTGATTGGATAAAAAACCCTCGTAACTGGCACGCTGAATCTAAATCTCATTTTCTGCTCCTTGATCCCAGCTGTTTTGTTCCTCTGACAAGAAAATTAACTAGCACACCCTTCACTATAATAAGTGGGAAACAGACCACAGCATAGGTAAAGAACACATTTGCTGTTTTATTGGTGCCTTGCAGGGCAATAATACTGAAAAAGGGGAATGCAAAAGAAACAAACAAACAAAAAAACAAAAACAAACCCCCAAAAAATCAAAAACCCAGGATGGTGGCAACCCACATTGTATTTTTTGTAAAGAGTACATCAACTCCTTTTTTTTTTTATTTATTGTGGCATGAATGATAACATAAAACCAAAACATGAAAATATACAACTTATATTACACTATGTGTTATGAACAAAATATAAATCTATAACTCTATGTTATATTTACATAATTATTTCTTTTATTAAATTTCAAGTGAGATGGTAGGTTGCACATACTTTGTTTTAAGCTCCAGGCATTTGATTGTCTCTATTTCTTTTCTATTTTCATTTCACTTGTAAAATCCAAAATGTTAGAAGGAGTAAGAGCTTTAGAGCCAATGGAGCTATATAAATACTGCTTCAGCAAACCAGTGACAAAAACACTGGGGAGTAGAGAAATCAGTCAGTAGAAAAAACGAACTTGACATGTTCTTCAATCTGGGAAACTGACAAGTTAAGATAAAGTTGAAAAAATGTAAATATAAACCAAGCTAAACAGCCAGCCCATGCCCTGTGAATTGAGGATACACTTGAATCCACATCCAGTGAATTACACACAGTTCTTTGCAAATTTGAAGGTACAATTCTATCAAGAGGTGGGCAGACATGAGTACTTCCTATCTGATACATCATGCCCTTAAACGTACGAGATATCATATAGTCGCCATTCATTCTAGCAGATGAATTCTTGCTAAGTAAGGTCTACATTTCCACGGAGTATAATTATTTTTGATGTTATGAACGTGATGTCAGAGGCTTCTTCAGGGACAATAACAGCTCATCTCTTTGGATTAAAAAGAAAAAAGCTCTGAAAATGTGCTGTAAAAAGGTTAAAGACAATTTACTTTCTAAAAAATGATTTAATTAAAGAGAGTCTACTGCAGTAACCAAATCTTTGAAATAATGTCTTCGAAGAAAGAACTTCTTCCATATGCATTCGTAATAAGAGGATTTGGTTACAAAACTAATTAAATGCTATAATAATAGCTAGTGTTCTTTTCTGGGGGCCTGATTAATATAGCGGAACGGTTAAATAAAGATGTTAAATGCACTTAAAAATCCTATTTTACTAATATAAGGCATGAATAAATTGAAAAAGGATATACTCTGTGTTATTTAATTGAGCTTAGAAGCAAGTGCCTCAGGTTTGGTTTTTTTTTCCTTCTTTTTGCCTTTTTCCGCACTGCTGGTGTTGTCCTTTTGTAAGCTTGTGAGACTCACAGCGTGAGCAGCTCCCCGATTTAGGAGGAGGTGGCCTGTAAGCCCCCCTGGAATTTCCCCAAGACCACCCTCACTCACCAGGTTCCCAGGGAAGAGGAGAACGAAGCCCACCTTGGTATCAGGACCTTGATGAGCTTCTAGGTTCATTACGATTGTAATCTCTTCTAACCTGTTTTTTCTACATGCTCCAGGGCACTGAACCCAGGAAAAAAAAAAGAAACAAGACAAGAAGATCTCTGTATAAATATATGTAGGGTTTTTTTTGTTGTTGTTTGCTGGGTGGTTTTTGTTTTTGGTTTGTTTGTTGGTTTGTGGGTTTTTTTCTAATAAATTAGAGAGGGACAAACAGGGCCTCATTTTCAAATCTGGTCTTCTACTGCCAAAGGTTAGATGGGTGCCCATCCTTGGACCCAACAAAACATCGTCACAGGCATTAAGTATTTTGCTGGTTTGGGACCCCAGAGCCTTTTTTTTTAGTTTGTTTATTTTTTTTTTTCCTTTTTTATTGCCTTTGCCTCTTTTGACATCACTGCATTGGTTTCAACACCCAAAATGCAGGATGTGGATAGTCTGGTGAAACTACCCATCCAAAAAAGCCTGCCCAAATCCCAGGCTCTAGTGTCGTCTCTCAAGAAGGCCTCTGGCGCGCTGTCCGCTGCTCAGAGCCAAGCTCCGTCCCGTGGCCCTGGTGCCCAATCCTGCCCACAGAGAGGGGGTTACCTCCAGCAGCATCTTCTGCAGCGTAGCCCATAATTTGGGGCTGAAATTTGGTCCTGTTGAAATCATAAAGGTGTTTTTTGTATGGACCTCCCCGAGGACAGCTTCCCAGCCCACGTGTCTTAAGACTTGCTCCAATTGCCCCTGCCGCAGTGGCACCTACCTGGAGCTAAAACAAAGTATTCTGGTAGCCCAAAGTGACACAAATTAAACCAGAGAGTCTCTAATAACGTGGTGGAAATCAAGCATCCAGCAAATGTGAGGTGAACCCACAAAAGTCAGAAGTAATTTGTTCACAAAGACAGGGAACAAATTCAAAAGTTGAAAAAAAGAAAAAAAAAGAAAAGAAAAAAAAAGATAAAAAAAGAGCAAATATCTATTTTCACATTGTACATAATAATGATATAAAAACAATTGTCTATTTTTTTTCCTTCTTATCCAAACAGAGTGCTTCAAAAAAATTGGCTCTAGATGACTGGTGTAATTAAATAACTAAAATGAGTGATGAGAGAGCAGAAGTTAATTAAGATTGAAAACAAAACTCCCATTAATTCACTCCATCATAATAAACATCAGAAGTTGACATGGCTGGGGCCAAAATTAAAATAAAAGAAAGAGGAATGGTGTGAGCAGAAGAAGAAGCGATTTGTTTTCATATGTATATATATATTTATATATATATAAAAAGGCAAGGTGGGAAGGGGTATCCATTTTAAATAGCCTAACAGCTTCATTTGCTGCGTTGCCAAATTAGAACAGAATAAAATAAAGTTAAAAAAGGGAGGGGGGGATAAAATAAATTATACATAATTTACTAATCTGGGAACAGCTGACCATTATTATTATTATTATAATTACCATTACAACACTAGCAAGAAGAGGCAGTTCAACTGAAAAAAAAAAACAAAACAACCCAACACAGACATAAAATACAAACAAAAAAGAACCCTCTCTGACATGGAGGATATGATCAGCTACTCCAAGCATAACTTCAGAGCAAATATTCTGAGAGAGAGAAAACAGAAAAGAATTTTTGAGGCAGAGGTGGAAATCAAAAAAAAGTGAAATCGGGAGAAAAATAAAACAGCTGTTGCAGGGTAAAACTATCACACGTCCAAACTGCTCGTCGGAGTATTGTCCTAAGTCTTCAGTGGCATTTGCTTGTTTGCTTTGCACAAGGTCTGAAGAGGTCAACTTACACTTCAAGTGGGATTTCACAAGGCAAAAACAGACCTTCCCCACACCACATTCTCCTTCCCAGTTTCTCCTCCTACCTGCCCCTTTCATCCTGCACCTGGACTTACAGGGGTGATTGCACCAAGGGCTAAATTTGCCCGATTAAGGGACTGTTTGCAGAATTAATGTTGCCAAGTACTGAAGACTGTGGTGCTGGTGAATGCTTGGGCTGGGATCTCACCAGCACTAAAATGTCAGGACTATTTTCTGCAAGTTAAAATTGATAACGATAGCAATGTTTCTCTCTCTAGGAGTATGAATTTCCCAGGGAGGAACATCGATATAGAAGTGGCATCCTCAGTTAGAAAAAAAGACTCAAAGGAAGGATTTTGCCTCAGTCCAGTCCTAAGGCTTTCCTTCCCAAGCCAGAGAGGAGCTCCTGTTTGACATCAGGGGTAGCATTTTGGGTTCGTTGGTTGGTTTAGATCTAATGCTTCTGCCTCACTACATGAACCTGGGCCCTCTCCTACAGGAAAATCAGAGGAGATGAAAAGAGACTCTGGTTCACTTGTATTGACGTTCTTATTTCTGAAATCGAGAGTAACATACAGTTACCTTGTTGGCAATAGACGACTTCTGCTGAGGATTATGCTTGTGTAAACCCACCTTCCTCATTCATTGCTGTTGCCCAAGGAAGGTAAAACTCTCTGAGCAACATACTTAAGTGCTTTAGAACAACACTGAAAATATTTTAGCCCAGGAGACCAATTTTTCACTTGTGAGAGGCAGCAGCCAGAGAAACAGCACTGCAAAGGTTCGGATTCTTACATGCCCACTTTCAATACGGAAATCTCTTCATAGCTGATTAGTCTTCCTTCCTACACAAACATCCCACTGACAAAAATGGATTTCTGCAAGTGCAAAGGAGAAAAAAAGGTCAGTTTAAAAACCAAAATTGTCTTTTGACTCAGAAATCAGTACTCAGCCACCCTGAAGGTATGAGTTCATCCAAACTGGACATCATGGTAACCTAAGTACACTCAGTGAGGAGTTAACATTTCCAGTTGCCCTGTCCTGTGCAGAACAAACCACATTTTGGACAAGCCTTTTTCATGTTTTATGTGTTGCCACTTGAAGTGTAAATTAAACGCAAAGGCTCCTTACAGACCAAGTCATTTGGAGGGTGCGGGACTTCATTCTGGAACATGCTTTTTGCTCACAATAATCCAATGTTATTCTTATTAGTACCATAAACACGCACACATGAAAATCCAAGACCATAAAATATTTTTCCTCTAAATTTCTTATGTCTCTCTCTCTTTTTTTTTTTCACCTGAGAACGGCACCTACAGTTTCCTTTAAAAAGCAAAACTAAAAATATATGTCTAATCTCACCAGCTGCTGGTATATCAGGTTCTTCACGGGATTGTCTAGGATACAACAATGTCCTAACTTAAGACAGAGCAGAAAGCAAAAGAAAAGCGAAAGAAAAATTAAACAAGAAGAGAACAACTAAAAAGAAGCAAATTGGACTAGTTCAGCGCTTTAGTACAAATTTGGCACTTGCTCAAAGACTCAGTATGGTGTGCAACTGATGAAGAGAAGTCCTCTCTTGAAAGGAAATAATTGCTTGTTGGGGTTAACAGAAACAGGCTCCCCACTTCCTTCCTTGCCAGCCACGCGCACAGGCACGCACACACACACACACTTCTGACCCAGATTTGCCAGGGAGGAGGAGGAGACAGAGGGGGCAAAAGGAATTTTATCTTTTTTTTTCTTTCCTGTCAGGTGCATTACAAAAAAAAAAAAAAGAAAAGAAAAGAAAAGAAAAAAAATATTTCTCTTTAAACTGTAGCACAAAACAACAAAACACATTCACAAGCCACTTGTTGGCACTGTGTACCTGAGTGAGAATTTCTAGAACATTGTAGAACAAACAGCCATAAAGTTTATTTGAAAAAAAAATAATAATAATAAAAGGTCGACGGGTAAGACTTCAGTGCTTGGGTATAGCAGCTGAATTACTGGCATTATTTTACCCATAGCTTATATCATTCTGTTGTTGTTGTCGTCATTGTCTTTGTTTCCTTTCTTCTGAGCCTTTTTTCTTCTGATGCAGGCTGATGTCTATTAGTCAGCTGATGTCCCAACTAGTTAAGACTAACAGTTAAAGTAACAGTCAGTGTATGAGAAAGTTAATGTGCTTGGCCACTGGCAAGGATAAACCAGATGGGGCTTTATTTATTTTTTTTTCTTTTCTCCTTGAAGTCCTGTAGGTCACGAGATATTTGGACCCTGATCAGTTGGCTTGCCCCGCAATGTGATTTTCACTGTCACTGCCATAGTCTGCATCGGGGTCATCCTCTTCCTCATCGTACTCATCATAGATTTCTCCATTGACGTCATCGGTCTGCATCTCTTCCTTGATATGAGGCTCCTCACCTTTGATGCCATAAGTGCTCTGGATGACGGGCATCCCAGGCTCTGGGCTGCTGGACACGCTCGAGTGCTCGGAGGGCAGATGTGGGGAAGGCATTCCTGCCATGGCAATGGCTCCTGGGTAAACTACGCCCGCGGTGGCAATGGGAATCTGTGCTTGTTGCCTGCCATGAGGAAAAAGAAAAAGGACATTTGAATAGTGTAAGGCTAAAGGGAGGGCAAGTACAACAGCACATTGCAAGCCCATAGCATCTGCTCTCGGCCATGCAGGGGAAGGTCCTGAATGGCCTGTGCAAGACAACCCCTCTATCAATATACCAGCCTGGTGCCACAACTGGTGCTTTTGAAATGACCGTCAAGCCCAAAACAACTTCACTGACAAGGAAACCCAGTCACTGTAAACAACTCTAGCTGTACCTGAAGTACACAGACAGCTTCAGCTTGACTGCTTGCAAGGCAAACTTCTTTACTGGGTAAACTGGGTGTCCCATGAGCTGCCAGCCAAAAATAAACATCCTTTCAATTCTGGTCCAACTTAAAAAAAACCCATGCATTTTGAAAATCTTCCTTTTAAATAATCCAAGCTGCTGGCAAGACTAGACATAAAAGTAACACACTGCCAACAGGAAAGATGCAGCCAGGGCTGGGTAGTTTGCACAGGAATGGGGAGGTGCTATATGAGAAGTACCGGTGGGCGAGAAGAAAGCAGAGTAGGTCACTCCAAAGAGGCAATGTTTACACCATATTCACTCACAGACGTGGCCATTATTACAGACAGCAACAGTGGGCTTTCTGTGGCCAACATGGGTTTATAGGATGATCACTAAGGGGCTCCCACTGCAAGGTGATGGTTTCCACAGTGAGTAGCACTTGTGAAAAGCAGACCCTTTGAAGGAAGGTGGATAAAGTTGGGTAAAAGAAAGACTTAAAACAGAAGCATGCATTATTTAAAAATAAATAAAAAGCAAGCAAGCAACATAAGCATTTGAGAAAATCCTCTACAGGATGCCTTTATGTGGCGTCTAAGCCTTGGAAACCTGTCTGCAGTAATGAAAGAAGAATTATTCCATGCCATAGAAATTCCCTTTGCATCAAGAACACTAGCTGTGTTATACCAGTGTTTGTTTCCCTGAGAAGCTTCAGGGTCCCAACAAGCCTAGAGGTTTAAAATTCATGCTCCTTTTGTTTCCTTGCTGCATGAAGTAATTCCATTGCAGTAATACTCTTCAGTACATGCTGCACATTGTAATGTCATCAGCGGTGTGTCCATCTGCACTGAAAAGCCTTGCCACAGGAGACAGGGCAGAGTCTCTTGAGATGAACATTCTTAATTAAGAATGAAACCCTCCCCTGTTCCCCTGCCTGCCTGTGCCCTGGCTGTACAGTAAAGCATTGCACAGTACAGTGATCCTGAAAGACTTTCCTCTGCCAAACAGCTTTACATTTGTTTGGAATCGCTTGCTGCATTTTCAGATACTTCCTGCCTGCCATCCGAGGGAGGCCTCCCTCCTCACAGCCCTTATTTCCGTGTCTCTAAAACGCGCAGAAGTTGTCTCAGATGAAGACACAGCTCTTAAAGTAGGGAGCGGATCTAATTTGCATTTTATTCTTAATTCATTAGGAAGTCTTTTGTTTTCTGGAGTCAGCATTTCTGTTACAAGATTCAGCACACTTAAATTGTTTTTAATATTTAACAATAGGACCACTTTGCACTTAAATGGCGCTTTTCAGGGTGCTTTTCAGAGTGCTTTTCAAATATTAAATAATTTAAAAATAGTATTTTTCCACTTCTATAGGATGTCCACTCCAGAGGATCTCAAAGCAGTAATCTTTGATACTAACATATCTCAGGTACTAATGTGTTAGGGCTCTCATCAGTCCAGTGAGGTATGCTCACCACACTACCATTAAGGATGAGGACACTGTGACCGGGAATCATTAAGTCCAAGAACTGCAAAACTGCCTGGTCCTTCCCATTGCAAAGCCTTCAGACAGGCTTTCAGCATGTCCCAGCAGCTGGCACAGCCACAGCTGTCATAAACCCAGTCACTTATTTTGGTGCCCAGGCAGGAGCTGGACCAGTGTTTAGAAGTTTAGACCTAAATAACCTGTACCAGGTGATGCAGCAGATGGGGAACTAAAACCAGGCATGCAACTGTAGTGCTGCCAGTGCCAGCACCAAGCACTGACCCCACCGCAGCCACTGGCTGCTTTCTTAGTAACTTCTGCAAAGATTTCACCCCAGGTTCTGTGTTCTAATGCTCCAGTGCAAATTATCTCCAGAAATGTCTTGATTTCAATGTCAGCCTTGTTTGGAAAGCTAAATAATATGCAGCATGTTACAAGGTTAATTTTTTTCCCATGATGAAACACGCATGTTAACCAGATAAGCAGTGTTTTGGGGGCTCTGTTGCCACCTATTCTTTTTCCAGAAGGCCCCCCTCCTCCTTTTTTAATCTCTTGATGCCAAATGTTGGCTGACTTCCCTGTGTTTGTTTCAGTGCTTACCATTGGGATCACTGGACCTGCCAGCGCCACAGGGTTAAGCAGCTCAAATTTCTCTGCTGAGCGGCTTATTATAACAATGCACACTGGAGCTGTTTAAAACACAGTCTGAGGACACTTAACAGTTGCTGGACAGATATTCTCTCCTTCATTCCTGCTTCTAGTCTTTAACTAGAGAGATGTGCAACTCAGTTAATGTTCAAATGTTTCCAAATTCAGATGAAACAGAACTTGAATTCCATTATTTCTGAGGGTCATTCTTGTTGCTGGTTTTGCTTGTTTTAAGACCACTGTGTAGCTTTAATTTTCTGGAGCGAATACAGAAATACTGCACAGTATTTACTTCCAATTCTTTTGATCTGCTGCAACCAAAACCATGGAGTCTTTGCAGAAGAAAAGGACGTTACTTTTTTTAGGCAGATTATAATCTAATCATAGCAGGCTGATCTATTAGCTGTTTATCAGAACCAGTCTTCTTGAAATTTATGCTCAACACAAAGCATTTAGCTTACTGTACTGGAAGACCCTCCCTAGTATGACAAATGCCATCACTATGAACAATGCAGAGAACTTCATGCCTGATAGGAATTAACTGAGCCAAGTCCATATTCCAGCTCAAATTCAGTATATCCATATATGTCCTTTTGCAAACCGCTTGCCACAGATCACACCAAATGCAAACTTGCATTTTTGGCTTTTGGATCAAGGCACTCCCACACGTAGAGGCACTACCATAGATTCATTCACATATAATCTCTGAGGCCTTATAAGAATGTAAGACTTACAAGGCTTTATTAGAAGACTTAAGTTTCATTGGAAAATATGAAACTTTTTTTTCCTTTTGCATGATCAGAGTGGAAATGAGACAGCTGGCCAAAGCTGTAAGACAAGTATCTAGCAGAGCCAAAAAAAAAACCCCTAACTGCCTAACTTCCTCCTGGAATACATTGTTTTGAAGTATAAGCTTCATATGAAACTCTAAGCTTCATATTCTATTAGCAATATATAACATTCTTGCCAATAAAATATAACATTTATCACACTGAATTAAAAATTGACCTTGAAATTTATTTTTGCTGAAATGAGTGGTATTTTTTAAAGGTCCCATACCCAACATTAAAATACTGCCTCATCTCCTGGCGTCTGTTGCGCATGATGGCCTTGTACTCGCCAATGCGCAATTTTTTGCCATCTACAAGGCAGGTACGCTTCGGCCTGGGCTTGTATTTGTAGTCTGGGTATTTCTCCAGGTGTTGTTTGCTGAGTCGGGCCTGCTCCTCATAGTATGGCTGTTTCTCTAGGTTTGTCATAGCTTTCCAACGAGATCCTGTCACAAAAAAACCCAAAAGAGAATGAGACATGAGATTCTACTCATCCACAAACACTGAAAGACAGAAAAACAAGTAGGTCACGCAGAAAAAGATACCACAGTCATATTTCTTTGGGCTGGGAACCTGTCAGAGCTTCTAGAGGTCAGGTCTTGTTTGTGTTTGACTATTAAACCTCTTGGGTATGGCCAGGAGGCAGAGAGAGATGATATCGGAAGTTTTGACCCAATATTTTACTGAAACTTAATCTATGTTATAACATCTTTCAGGTGGGAAGTAAAATCAGCATCAGGATACTAGCTAATCCCCAACACTTTGTTTCTGAAAATAAGGCAGTCTGTTTTAGTGGAATGGCCAAAGACCCCTTACGATACACACAGTCTGCTCTGCTACATCCCCTCCACTTTCCTTTGGCCATGGGCTTGGTTTCTCCTCCTGTTCTAGAGAAGGCACCACTCACATGTGCAGTGATCTAGTCTCTGTTCTCCCACAGCTGCACCGGGGCATAAACTCTGGATATGCACGTGTCTACAGCTTAGTCTTTCCTGACGAATACTATTATCTTTCTAGCTCCCAGGTTTGTGAGGAGCAGAGTATGAACTGATCATAAATGCTTATGCTGCTGGGTACAGGAGCCTGCAAAGACCCTGAAGCAATGCCTCTCAAAGCTATAAACTATCCCTTGCATCTCAGTGGGGTTTTAACTCCAAGACCAAGTCCTGGTCAATACTCCCAGCTCCAACTTAAAGAATTTAGTATGTGTCATGAAGGGAAGAGCACTGGGATACTGGCACACCTCTCCACTGAGCCACACAATGGTTTCCTTGATGGCAGCCTTTTTTTTCTGACACACTGCCTATGTTAATGTGGATATCTGAGCTAGGGAAATAATGAAGGTTTTACAATTGTTTTCAAATACCTCCCAAAAGTTGTAAACTAGTATTTCTTAAAGGGCATAATATGGGAGCAGAAAGCAAAATTTCTTGAATCAGTTATCCTATTTTATTTTTCCATGAACCATATAAGTGCTTCAGGGTAAGATACATTTCAAATAACAGGAATGGTCCAAGCTGTGAAACATGTGGCCTAGAAGGAAAACTTTATTGGAAAATAGTAAATTTTCCCATTGGAAAAAAAGTTTGAGTAGTTTCTCAGCTTAATAGGTTCATAATGTCATATGTCATACTTGACTTCCTCTTGTTCTTCATTTTTTATGGTTACTCACATTGTACTTAGCTCATGCTATTACTCAGGCTGGTCTTCGCTCACTGTGCCCCTAAGACTTGCAATATAGAGAGCACAGTTATACCTTCCCAGGAAAGAAAGTAGCTTGGGTCCTTCTAGAAAGGCCCCTACTGATTATTTACACTATTTTCCCCAGCACTCTTTGAACCTTTACTCCAAGCTGCATTTTGGGCTTCTGAAGTGAAGGACTAAGGAGCTGGTATAGCCTGACCTCATGCCTAGAGGCAACGGATTCCTAAATCACTATGTTTGTTCTGAAGAGGAGCAATGGACACCCTTTTTTCGGCAAACATTACTTAAGAGTCAAAAATGTCATTTTTAGTGTTTACAACATGTAAGAGAGATCCTCCAGCTAGTTCTGGAATGGAAAATGATTTCATTACGTAGCTATTAGCTTAGGTGCAGCACCATATTAGCCTGAGTAGATGGTTTCTAGGATTTGGACTAGAACTCCTGTGAGGCACTTCATACAGAGGTAGTGTCTATGCTCAGGGATCTGGGGCAAGGCTCTGTGTTCACACAGGGCAGCAAACCTTTGTGTCCAGAATCTTGGTCAGCAGCTTTGGTTCCTGCAGAGAAATTATTCCAAGATTTTTTTTCTGGCAAAGAGTGTGGCTAGAAAAAGTGACACCAGCTTTCCACATGTAGTAACTCCTGGATTTTGGGCTAAATGACACGGTGATAAACACCTGGAGACTGCCAAAACACTTAATGCCTACTAATGCTGCATAAGATGGAGATGTAGATAGGGCCCATGTTCTTACAAATTCAGGGTAAAGCCTATGAGCTCTACTGGAAGATGACCAGATGTAAGTCTAGTTTCAAATTCTACCTTGTAGCACTGTCACACCGGCATTTTAGCATATGAAGGAAAGCATAAAAGTTAGTCTAAATCTAGAGTCCTCTAATCACAGACCTGCTGTAGTCCCGCTGATTTAGAAAAACAGCTCCCGTCCCATTTCCTGCTTCATTTCATTTATGAATAACAAAAGTTGAAAACCTCACTCTTTAAACACATCTCGACATTTGCTTTGCATGCTGTGAGGGGACCTGCAATGCAGGAACTCAGATATATTTTGAGACAGATGTACAGACAGAAAGGTAGAAATTAAAATCAGACATTGAAAAATTGCCATGAAAATCTTTTATCCCAGCACTAGTCCCCTTTTGCTGTGCTAGCTCACTTGCTGCAATCCTACAGTCAGATATGGGCAGGCAGATTCCTGCCTCCTCATGTGAAAAGATCTGTAAACAGTAGGTGAAGTTAGGCAAACACCTACGTTTCTGCAGGATCAGGGCCATAAAACCTGAGATCTGAGGCATTGTATTTGTTCATACACATACACATACAATATTTATAAGTGAACGTCACTCGTTATGTTTTTTCTTCCTAAGCTGCAAATTCTATACGACAGAAATCCTGTCAGTCTCACCTTTCTGCCTAGCAAATTTTTAATAGCTGCCTCCTGCTGTGATACCTCCTCTTACTATCCTTTACCAATTTTGCAAAATATACTAAGTATCATCGCCTAGTACGTTTTGAAGTATCATAAATGGACAATGCCATCTAAATTTTGAAAAAGGGCACATTTTCTGATGATCAACCATTGTTTTTTACATTTTTATCATTTTCGTTTCTATTTGTAGTAATATACAAAACCCAACCACCTCTCTGATTCGTCTTCATCTGAAATTTTAAAGGAATCTATCTCTGATCTTTGAATTTGCACCCACAGCCAATTATGAATGAGTATTGTCAATCAACACACTAAAACTGGTTAAAAATAACCTTGCGTTTGGAGAAAATATATTTGTAATAGCTTTATCTGCCATTGTTGTATATGTCTATAAAGACACAGAAGCAGACATAGGCACCTATGCACAGTGCCAAGCCCAAACAAGGTGTGATTGAATAATCTTGAAAAACTTTTCTTTTTAAGGGAGGATTTACACTCTTGGGTGAGTTTTCTGCTCACCATCTGTGTTAAAAAGCTTTGAGTGGGTCAAGTATGCAAGGCTTTTCTCCTTGACTCTGAAAACAAGAACCCGTTCCCCTCCCTGGATGCATACATAATGACAAGAAGGATTTTCACACAGTTCTCCCTGATCTGGTGCCTTAAGTATTTAGTAAATAAATGAGAAAATTATATGACTTTGCAGCACAGAACATGGCTCCTGAAGTGAGTTAGAGCAGTTAGAGCTGTGCCCATACAGTGACTGTGAACATGGCTGTGTAGAGACCAGCTATTTGAGTTCATGGCAGAAAAGAGATGTCCCCATGTGTGACCCAGCAGTCGTGCCCAGGCACACCCAGGCACCCATCAGGCGGGGTTAGGAGTTCTGGTCATCGCTGATTTAAAGTTGAGTTTCTCTGATGAGAGTTTTCAGCTGGTTGTAGTGTTGCCTAACTTTTAGTCCATTAGACTGATATTTTTTTTTATCTGAAGACCTGTATCAGGCTGATTTTATGATTGAAAAATACCCTCACATAGGCAAACACCTGTATAATGTATAGGTACATGTACAGGTTTGTATGTACACACACATCCACGAGAGAATTTCTGAAGGTAGTATCTAACTTCATCTTTCCCTAAGCTCTTATGCATATTTCTCAGTGAAATTAATTAAAATATGTACAAAAATACCTAAACAATGCATTATTAAATTGATAGGGTCCAGCAGACCCATTTTAGCACTTTTTTAACATTTACTAAAAAAAATCATTATCTGCAAGTTTAAGTTGCCATGAACAGATGGATGACAAACGTATGCACAGATGAATTTAGTGACAAATCCATGTATCTAATTTTTATGCTCAAAACATAATACCACAGTGTCAAACATAAACCCTAGAGAATTCTACTGCTAGGAAGGGCACCTCCTCTCATTTTACTATCAAAATGACCCTCGATCGGTGACAACTCCATCTAAGCTACTCCCCATGACAACGAGCTCTCTGACCTCAACGTATAGCAGTGCTGCTAAAAAAAACGGTAAGGAGAAATTGTGGCTGTCTAATAAGGAGGCCCTAATACCTGGCTGAACTGGGAGCTTCTAGTTGCTCACCCCTACGCCAGCTAACAGAGAGCTCCCGCTGACTTCAAAAGACCGGCCTTTTGCAACTGAGGGAAGACCTTTGTAACGTTTCTGTCAAGAAAGAAGATGTCAAGACATCCCTCTCCATTGCATAGGTGGAATAAAAAAATTAAATGTGATGCTGTAAAGAAACAGAAACATCATCTCTTACTGCCTCAGACCTTGCTTTTCCCCATATCTGGCAGCGAAACAGAGAGTTTGGAGTCAGCTATACTGTCTGTCACCTCAACAGGATCTGTAATGAATTTGCACATTTTACTCCAACTACTGTATATCTAATCAGAAAAAGATGTCCCCATATCTCCCTGATCTAGCGCCAAATAGTAAAAGGTGATTCCTTATGTTAACAATTTCAGCAGAATGGCTTATTAAAACCAGATTTTAGGGTATTATAAAATGCTTAGAAGCCCTTTAAAATGTCAACCAGGATCCCCAGAGACTGCGTAAAATGTCAGCCCAGCTCAAGCGCCTGTTTTAAGCAGAATGAATTAGCAGCGTGCTGTCGGAGGTTGTTATCCAAAACAATCAGTTCAGAGGGAAAACATCAAGCTCTCTTTGTACTTTCTATATGAAAAGGGCCATTCAGAATGATCTTGTAGATTTCTGAAGCTGATTATTTAAAAACAGGTTTAACCAGGTCTACTCTCAATTTAGAAACAGACCAAAACTATTACTGTGCTGTTCTCAGTCTAATCACATCATACACCTCTGACCAGTGTAATCCCTTTTAACCAGTATAAGGTTATTTTACCATCAACATAACCAATTTAGCCTTCTAATCCTGTCCCCATAACTAATTTAATCATCTCGTACCACCCTTTTAATCATGTGTTAATATCATCACATCTGCCATCCACAGCCAATACATTCTGCCTCTATGATCAATTTATCTCATTTCCACTTTCCCCTTGCTAACTTTTCATAATACCACTCTAATCAAGCTAAACTTCAAACCTCTAACCAGTCTAAGCATGTTTACCAGCCCTGCAGCTGGTTAATGCTGCTGTTACAATTATTCTGCATCTCACATATTGTCTGCAAAACCAGTGCAACCTGCAGTCCAGGTAAACATGTTCCCTCCTTAAGCTTTTATCCGCTGGCCTGAGGGATGCTTAGGTGTTAGAACACAGTCTTTATCAGTAAAAATGCAACATCTACAATTTGGTCACAGATAGCTTGGAGTTTTGGGGTTTTTTTTTTGCAAAACAGTAGTTCATCAGCCTCAGAGATCCTTGGATCCTTCTGTATCATTCGCAATGTCACCAAGGTGTAAATTATGACAGAATGTGGTCCTGGGAGTTTGAAAGTTGGAAGACTATGGTATGAAATTCAGTAGATGATGCTGATGAGAAATATTGCTTGGGATGTGAAGACTACAGGATATGGAAATTAGTTCT
>JANHFX010028803.1:0-15763 GCA_027560015.1 Chloroceryle amazona
AGGTTGGCATGGGCCCACCTCTCCAGCCTGTCATGGTCCCTCTGGATGGCATCCCTTCCCTCCAGTCTGTCAGCTGCTCCACACAGCTTGGTGTCGTCAGCAGACTTGCTGAGGGTGCGCTCAATGCCACTGTCTATGTTGTTGACAAAGATGTTAAATAAGACTGGTCCCAGTACTGATCCTTGAGAGACTTCACTTGTCATGGGCCTCCACTTGTCACAGGCCTCCACTTGGATACAGACCCATTGACAACCACTCTTTGGGTGCGTCCCTCAAGCCATTTCTTTATCCATCAACCTGTCCATCCATTGAACCCATATTTTACCATCTTGGAGACCAGGATGTCGTGTGGGACAGTGTCAAAGGCTTTACTCAGGTCCAGGTAAATGACATCAGTTAAGTACTGTTCCTGTTAATGCATCTCAGCTCTGGATAAGTTGAATGTTAATATTTGTCCTGGGGCTTGAGTGCATCTTGTATGGCTCACTCATAATATGCTGCTTTCAAAGCATTCTGGAGTGAAATGATCACTTGCATCATGCAATACATCCATGGATGAAATGGGTGGTATGATTATGTAGTTCTCTAATAGTTTGTAAAGTCTGAACTGTGGATGAAGGTGGCTAACTTTTCCATGATGCTGCCCAAACCTTCGGCTACAGGTATGGTGTTGTGTGTGACATGAGGTCTGCCCCTTCTCCTACCCTCCACACCACGTGTTTAACACCTGCACTCTTTGCTGAGAGGAAGAAGGTGCACAGTGGATATTGAAGGAAGGCATGTGTAGATGTATCTGTGGGGCCTCCTCACATATGGAAGAACACAGGCTTTGACTAAGTCTCCTAGGCTTCCCATATGACATGGGGACAGGGTGGGACACACAGCAACCGCAAGCTTCTGCTTGAGGAGTTCAAGGGCTCTCCTAAGACCCCTCAGCTCCCTTTCATGAAGAACACCTTGCCTTCATTTTACTGATACAGTGGCTGGGGCACGGAGAGGTGAGGGGACGCGTGAGAATGCTCATGCACAGCAGGAGGCAAAGCCAGGGCTTGCTCTTGCACAGCTCTTAACCAACTCCTGAATGCAACAGTTTTCTTAATTTTTAATAAGATAAAGAAGCTTTTACTGGAATAATTGTTGTATATACCCTGTTTCATGCCAGCAACCCTGATGAAGGAAAAGAGGAGTGAGCAAAGTGTTAGACCTAGTATCAGTGTTTACTTAGTAGGGTCAGGAGTATGACACGCTCTAACTTCTCATACTGTAGCTAGCTTTCAGAAAAGAGAGGCCAAGATCATCACAAATAAGCAAATTCTTACGTACTCCTAGAAATATAGCATCTTTAGTGAATGTTCAGCAGCCCCTTGAACTTGAAGATGTGCCAGCAGGTTGCTCACTTTTGAAGACTAAATTAGTGACTTTGAGAGGGGACTTAAGAGCTGCAACTTAGACAAATCTATATCTCAGACAACTGTTTTTAGGGTGGGAGATGTCACTCACAGAGATACATTTCTGTCTGTATTATCTACCAAAGCAATATACGCATGTATCTTATGCTGGACATGGTAAGTGAGCAAAGTTAGGTGGGATAAATCTGACCATAATGTATGACTTTGCATTGTTTTGATTTTGCATTGTTTCTTCACAGTTGGAGTTCTGGTTTTAGAATTACCAGCCATTGACATCCAGCTGTGATATTTATGTGACTTTCTTTCTCCCTTTTTTCCTTTGATTGTCATCACTTTTGCTGATTTCATAGGTAACTGAAATAGCAGTTTATGTTCAGTCTTTTTCATTCATATTGTAATGGAGGAGAAACAAGCACATGCTTGGTGCTCACATCTCAGCTGAGAGACAATGACTTTTAATCTAATTTGGTCACTTAAAACATTTTTAATAATTACTCTGTTTTGTACTGGTTTTGGCAGAACTCCTTTATATATGTAACCCTATTAACAATACTTTCTCTTAATCATAATAGAGTTTTTGCTTGTAGACCATCTGTTTCCACTACCATACTGCCAGCTTTTTTCCTGCCAGCTTTTTCCTGGTCCTGCTAATGTGCTCCTCCCTCGATGTGCTCTTAAATAAATGAGTTGCATCAAAACCTTTTCTTCAGTCATTCAACTTGAAGCATTCAGATACATAAAATTAGACTGATAATGGTTTAGTTTGAAAGGGAACTTGAGCCAAACATATAAAGGCTAGTATATGCTCTCTAGTCAGCTCTACAGTCAGTGATATACAGGCATGCAACTCATTTTGCTGATGTGTTAAGCTGACTTGACATGAATGTGACATTCTCCGTATAGCAGAGTTCTTTGGTCTTCCAGTCAGTGTGTGTTTGTTGTTTTCCAATGAGCAGTTACACATTCACCCAAGAATTTTACAAGAGGAAGACTCTGATTCTCATCTTTGTAATCTTAGTCTTGTGTGTTCTTGTGTTTTGTTCTTTGAGATGCATACCAGGATGCTAACTAAACACCATGCAAAGCTATTGCTGTGGAGAATTGCAGAGGTGACTTGAGTTCTGTGAAGGCATCTAAATATTGTACATGCTAAAACAGGAGGAAAATACCCTTGTATTTTTGTACTCCATTTTGTTGTTTTTTTAATTCTGTGTTTTGTTTTGGTGTTTGTTTTTGTGGTTCTTTTGTTTTGTGTTTGGTTGGTTGGTTTTTCTGCTTTCTCTTCCTCAGTTCTTATATAAAACAAAGAATGCAGATTTTGTTTACTACTTCTTCCTGTGCATGCCTTATCTGTTGGATCAAGGATGTGGGAACCAAGTTTTATTCTGTTCGTCTTCAGGATAAGTATCAAACCTATCATGTGAGAAATAAACAAACTTCTTGGTTAACCATGGATATTCAATGTCTATAGACGCTGGAGGTAGAGCTGAAGCGATATGTTGCTTCTGAGTAAACCTCAGCTTTCCTCAGAAAACGGAAGAATCATAGAATTGTGGAATTACAGATGATAGAATGGTTTGGGTTGGAAAGGATTGTTGAAGGTCATCTAATCCAACCTCCCTGCAGTCAGCAGGGAAGTTTTCATCTAAATCGCATTACTCAGAGCCCCATCCAACCCATCTGTCAATGTTTCCAGGGATGGAACACCTACCACCTCTCTGGACAACCTGTTACAGTGTTTCACCACTCTCACTGTAAAAAACTTCTTCCTTCTGTCTAGTGTAAATCTACTCTATTCTAGTTTAAAACCACTTCCCCTTGTCCTTTTACAACAGGCCCTGCTAAAAAGACTGTCCCCATCCTTCTTTCTGTTAAGACAGTAAGTTTTGGACAATTCATTGGGATTTCTGCCTTTTGTTTAACATTGGTCAAAACTGGCCAGTGAAAAAGTGAAAGAAAAATAAAAAATGAAATAAGATGGACAAATAATGCAAAATTCCTTTTTTGAAAACTTCACCTTCTTGAACTTTCCAAAAGGGAATCCTTGGGATTCATTTCTTCTGTTTTTTTCCCCATGTAGCTGATTTCTAATAAATGCATTTGCTTAAAACAATAAGCACAGTCATAAGCATTTCTAATAACCAAACCTTCATGAGGTCCTATGATAGTGTTTAACAAATTTGACAAATTGTAATTTGCAGTTATGGTAACTCCTATTCCTTCCAGGGCGGGAGGGAGGGAATAGAGAATATGATCGGAAGAGACCATTCCAGAATCTTTGCAAGAGAAATAAATGGAATTTTTATTATTTTTTTTCCCCCGATAAGGAGTGTATTTTTTAGTTCCTTCAAACAGAGTTATAATAGCTTCTGGAATAGGTACTTTACTACTTCATCTCTCAGATGAAAAATGGTCACCCTTCCTCACCAGTGGCATGGTTAGATACTTGGCCTTGCTTCACACTGGTTACTGTAATCTGACAATTTTGAGCCACAACCTGTTCCACGAAGTTAAAAGTGATCACAACTGATCCTTATATGCCCTATGAAATGAAGTATGGTGCTCATGCAGCTGTACCGTATAACAGATACAGACTGAGAAGAAGTATTTTCCTTTCAGCTGGCTTTATATTTCCTTAGCCGTTTGCTTAGTGAGCCCATAACAGCAGGAGTGTCACTGTGCAAATGAAGACCTAAAGGAGAGGGCAAGGAAAAAAGAGCTCAGCTCACAGGGGCCTGCAGAAAACGCCCACTCTTGACAATGTTCCGCTCTGAACTTTCTTTCTTATAGAGTCCTTGGGGTTTATTTGTTCTCTGGGTTTTTCCCACTCCTAATGACTGTGAGTATGAAAGCATGTGTTACCCAAATGCATCAGTCTGTATTATTCACCTGAACTCACTGCAGTGAGCGATGCAATGTGGGAGGCAAGACGAGATGGGAAAATTTCTGCCCCTCCCCCCCTCAAGTTAGCATTCATTTTATTCTTTGCAGTTTTGGAGATCAGACTGTGACTGTTAAATACTGTTTCACTTTTCCTTTGCAAACTACTTTTATCTCTCACTGAGGGCTACAGAAACCCCCCCAGTGTCTAACACAGACATAAATTAAGAGCTCCCTCCCATGGTTATCATATTTCTTGCACTTGATTCAGCTGATTTCAGTGTGTTCATGGGCTCCATGGTTCATCATGGCCCCATGTGCAGCACTTGACCCAGTTTAGCAAAGCATGCCAGACCTGGTGAATGCTCTCACATTCCTCTCAGGCACAAACCCAGACCAAATGAGCCACATGTCCCAGAGGCTAGTAAAGCTACCTGCTTGTGCCAGGTCTACTTTCAGATTATCAGTTTTCTCTCTGAGCACTAGCTTATTTGCTCATATGGGGTACTGGTTTCCTCCACCCCCTGTGCTATGTTCTTTGAGATAAACAATTATTTGCCTCGTTTTCTACAGAGAATGAAAAGGCTGTCCTTCCATCAGAGACTTGGGTGATCCTCATCATCGTGATTTGTTCTTCAGCTTTGAAGCACTCTCATGCTCTCATCTGATCTTTCTTCTGTGTCCTATGAGTAAATATATCTTATTCCAGTGTTTTCTCTCTGTGAGGGAGCACAGCTCTCATTGCAAATTGTGTCAGCTATTCAGCTGGATCAGGGTCCAAAGCTCTGCCTAATTTCTCTAGGCTCTTGTGTGTTCATTTGCTTCATCTCTGAGTGGGGGTGAGACTAGTGGGTCATGGAGGCTGCTCTCCCTTCCTTCAGACCTTGGCCTGTAAAGTAGGTAGCTTAGGCAGCGAGTATGGACCATGTTAGAGTGCCACTGTGCCATCCTACTAGAAGGACTCGCCACCTCAGTTTATGGCAGCTGAGTACAAAGAGAAGGGAGGGAACATAGAGTTTTCGGGGAATATTTGAAGTGGAAGTGGGTGGAGGTAGCTACAGTCTAGTCCAGGTAAGTCATAGTCTTTAATGGCTCATCTGCCCCCTTATTACCTAGCCTCTCTGTGGTGTTTTAGGCTTTACCTTCAGAAAAGAGAAGTTTGAAGGGTGTGCTAACCCAGGGCAGTAAACCTGTGAGAATTAGCTAGTGTGAGGAATTAGGGTAAAAGAGAGTTTGCAAAGAGTAGAAACTTGCAGGCAAGTGTTAAGCCTCTTCTCCCTGGGCAGAAGTGTTGGAGGGAGGAGAGAAGAGAAGGGAATTTCAAGGATTCAGAGGCTTGATTGCCTTGGGAAAATGCAGCCTAATAAAATGGATTTCAAGGACAACTTGAGGTGGCTTATTTTGTTGTGAGGAAAGAAACTGATTGTTGTCGGACATCTTATTCTCATTCTTCCCAGTCAGAGGCTGGAGAGATTGATCTTGGACCTAGAATGGTCTGCCAGTACCTCGCTGCCAGGTTAGAAAGGGGTGCATTTCCCAACAGCAATTCTCTGCAGCAGCCTTTGTCAGGCAGGAGGTCCGGCTAGGTGGTCTGCTTGTCCTTTCTGGCCTGAAAAACTGCTGAAAACCATTTGTCCTCAGCAGAGCTTGCCTTGCAGCAATTCAATTTCAGCTGACCTTGGTCATGACCTTGCTTTGGCATTTTCACAGTAAAGGGTAGGAAGATCAAGTTCAAACAGGTGAGAATCAAGTTTTGTGCCTTCATGGTCCCAATGGCTGTTGTGCCTTGGAGGCTCCCTGTGCTCTGGTTGCTTTGTTGATCTGTGTAGGTAGCTCTAGCTGGAGCCCAGCAAGGCAGGAAGCTGTGAAGCAGAACAGAAGTGGTTAAAAATCAACAGGGTGTAGCAGCCAGATATAATGTGCCATGCTATCAGAAATCACTGTTTGGGCTGTCTTGATAAGCTGTCAATATCTACTGAAGTGTAGTTCATTCCTGCTTGACATTGGGCTAGACTGTACACCAACACCTGCTTTGCCTGCCTAGGCAGTCATTGTGCAGCCAAACTGGCTGCCCTCTGCCAGCAGCTGAACTCCCCAGTGCAGACAAGGTCTCAGTAACACACTGCAGAGCAGCCAGATCTGTCTGCACATCAGACCCTGTGGCACTGGGAACTCTGGGCGGCAGAAGGGGATTCTCTGAGCTGCTTCTAAGGGTTGTGCAAAGGGAACTAAGAAAAATCTGACAGTGGGTTTGTTTTCACTGTGTTTTTTTTTTATATAGTGAGTCAATTTCCCAGGGGCAAGTTTTTTAAGAGTTGAACATGTTGAAAGAGTTACAAATTACTGCACTTGAATGATCCTTATTTCCAGGTCAGAGCATGAGCAACTAGTTTATTTTGTGCAGAATAATAGAAATAATACAGTATTTTCCTTGATCAGCTACATCATGATCTTATTTTTGAATAAACCAGATGACCTATACTGTCTTTTTAGGTATTTCTGCAGCCACTTTCACCACAGACTTTACCTGCTCCAGAGGAATTTTTTCTCATTTTCCTCAATTTGACAATACAAGGTAAGGCCTGCTTGGTGAAGTGTGAACAAGTGAACACATGAATAACATTTACACAATGTGCACAAAAGGTTGCATGTGCTTTGTCCCATTTTCTTTGCCATGTGTGGTGTTGTCCCTCTTTTACCTGACCACTGAAGGAACTGGAAAGAAAGCGAGATAGATGAAGCAGAGTAGGGCAGAAAAATGTAATTGTCCATATCTGCCCCATTATCTTCTATAATTATTAAACAGTGACCCTTCCTACACCATCTGGGTTAAAGGGTTGGGTTCAAACTACTAACAACCTGTCTATCCAAAGTTATCCATTTTCATGCTTCTTGCCACCTTAAAATCCTGACTGGAATCAAGAAGACTTGATGTTATGAAAGAGTAAATAATATTCCCTAGCAGAAGCATGAAACGGAGAGGTAGATGAACCTCCTGACTTTGTGAGGATCACTTGGGACATTTCTAAGGCCGCCTATATTTGTTCGCTTCATTTCATACCTGGGGGTTCAGCTTGTGTGCAGATGACACCTTTCTGCCCTTCCAAATGAGGTTGCATAGAAGGTTCTGTGCAGGGCAGGTTTTGTTTTTCATTCTGATCTGGCAGTGTCTTCAATTAAGAGATTTCACATCTTGTCATTGCAGTTGTTGTTTATGCAAAGGAAAACTCTACAAAAGTGTTCTGAAAATGTGCTGTGTACTATTGGTTTCCTCTTGGAACCTTTTGTATGCTGCTTGTATTGGGTATGGCTGCCCGGTGAGGGTATTGTTACTTTCTTCCTCTTCCTTATTTAAAATGTATATTCTTAAGAGATCCTAGTATGATAAACAACTTTTCCAATCCTGAACTCCTAGAAGCTGAGGGCCCCCAGTACATGTTTTATCAGGTTAGATTGAAAAATCAAGGCATTTCTTTTATCAAAGGAAAGAATTGCTTTTCTGTGCTGAGAATTTGGAGTATGTAGGGATATGATCATGTAATACTGTCAAGATTTTCCTAAAGATCTTGAGGGAAAGATTTATTTCCCCTAGAAGGTAAAATACAAACCAGAACCCCCTCTTAATTTCCATGAAGGGGTGTGTGCTTGCCTCCTGCATGAGATTTAGGCTAGATACAAGGAAGAAATTTTTTACAATGACTGGAACAGGTCGTCCAGAGAGGTGGTAGATGCCCCATCCCTAGAAACATTGACAGACAGGTTGGATGGAGCTCTGAGTAATCTGATTAGATGAAGACATGCCTGCTCTCTGCAGAGGGGTTGGACTAGCTGCCATTGAAATGTCCCTTCCAACTCAAAACATTCTGTAATACTATGAAAGTTAGAAAATGTTACCATCCCCATTGTACTAGGAATTCTGGTAATGTTGAATGTCAGGTGACAGTTCCCTTGCGCACTGCACTAAAATAATGTTGGTTTTATGTTTTTCTTGATTCTTCTGTTGGACACACTGTTCCAGATAATGAAAAAAAAAATAAATAAAAAATGAGTGTTAGCCCAGCATGTGAAACCAAGCCTTCACCTTCTCTTGCAAACGTGCCTGTGACTCACTTGGAAATGACATGCTGAGCATAGGTGTCATCCATAAAAACAAACAAGTGGCTTGAAATGAGGAAAAAACCGTGCTCATGTGGCAAAAAATGGACAGGCTTCACATTTTTTCCTTTCGCCTTAAGAGTACTCTATTTGAGCTCAGGCCTCTCCGGAGCTGTTGGCAAGTAAATGCATGCTTGTACACACCAGTAGCTTAGTGGTGGGCCTTTGGTTCTGTCTGGTTTTGCCTGTGCTTGTATTGTTGCACAGTGGAAAATCCAGGAGGCACAGGGAGCTTGCTGCAGTTTTTCTGCAGTTTTTCTTTAAAAGCCTGGAGTCTCTCTAGACTTTGATCAAGGTGAGCTTTCCTTCCTGCCCCTGCCTGCATAGCTGTTTTTCACACAGTTTGCAGGCAGGGAACAAAAGGTGCCTGTCAGTGGGCCTGCCAGGCTGTAAACAGACCCAGTGGGTGATATCAAACTGCCAAAACCGTGCTCCCACCCTACCTGAAACTGGTCATTCCAGTTTCTCTGATAATAAACACGGTGGTAGTTGGTGAGTACACTCTTGGGGCCATTTTTACCAGAGGGTGCAGACCTTGCCAGTGAATTTTGGGATCCTATTCTGAGAATGTGAAGGGCTGTCAGCTTATATAAAGTCTTATGCAAGAAATTATTCTAGGGAGAACTCAAAGCTGATTTTTCCTCCCACCTGTGGCTATCCATTACATTTTGCCTACGTGTTCTTTCCATGCCTTTTTTATTCTTTAGTGAACTTAATACCTAAGCTACTGAGCACATTAGTAATGCTTGATTGCAGGCCCTAGGCCCTGTGCTTCGGTGCCATTGCTCTGTTATTACAGAAGCAGGAATGTCCTTGGCCAGCTGCTCTATGAGCAGGAAACAACACCTCATTAATATCTTTTACTGACCAGTGATCGCTAGGTGTTGCTTTGTGGAATGAGAGAAGGAAAAGGCACTTTTATGATATTTGGCCTATCTCCTGGATGTTTATAAGTCTACTCTGCCTATAAATAAACTTGCAATGAGAATTATCTCAGTGCAAGTTATTGATGGACTTAGTATTGTTCCAGCATGGCCTCTACTCTTAGCTGTTGCACAATTGATTGAATGGATGCTGCACCACTGGGCTGGGATACAAGGTGTTTCAGGGTCATAGGGAGTGGGTGGCTTGGGGGGAATGGTACTTCCACCCCATGAAGCAGGGGATCCCCACAGCATCACACTGTCAGGGCCTTGGGTGTGCCAGGTAGCACCTTATAGCAGATATAGGAGACACCCATTACTGCTGACTTGTGAGCCTGCTTTCACTTAAATCAGGAGCAGCTTGATATTAGTATGAGCTAGTAGGACATGTGCTCAGTGGGTTCTCATCTGTCTCATGTGATATATATTAGATTCAACTGATGGTGTGCAGTCATGGAAATTTCTGTCTTTCGTGATATGTTTTTATCTCTGTGGAGAAACTGAAAGGTGCTGTGCTGTAATAGTAAAGCATAGATAGAAGTATAGATAAACACTTTTGTGTACAGAGGTAGTACATAGTTTAATTTATATTTACTCTCCGGCATACTTCAAGTCTCTGCAGGATGGACCTCATTGAATACTGAGTTTCTTTCATTGATTTAGATATTTAGAAGGATGTTCCTTCTGGGGTGATTAGTGACATGACACTCTATGCTGCTTCATCCTGCTCTGAAAGAACTGCAGAACAACCCACTGTCTCTGGGTTGAGTATGTCCTAATGGTCAGAAGTGATTTGCAATTTAATTTTTCAGTTTAGCATTGATGCATTAGTCCAGGTATATTCTGAAAGAAAGGGACCTTCACTCAAGTTCCTACAATACTGTTTCTGCTTGCTTCTTAGAGATCCTCTGTGTGGCTATTTGCCAAGTGTCTGTGTAATAGGTATCTAAGCAAAGGTGGCTAATAGGTAGAGAATGCAAGTGGAAAAAAATTCACACATGCAAGCATTTCTGCTGGAAAACTAAACCTAAGAATTGCACTTATCTGGTGTAGAATTGGAAGATTGCAGTATGACTTGCATAATGTATACAGTTGAGGCTGAGAAAATTTAACTCGATTTCAATTTTGGATTCTCAGAGAGAACTGAAAATGATCTACAGATAAGGCACTGCCGACCCACAGATCTTTGATAAATAATATTGATGATAATAATTATGCTTAATAAAAAAAATTAGTTGAGAAGCTTTTTCAGAAATTATGCTCAAACTAGGATGAAGGAAACTTAAATAGATTAAATAATTTTCTAGTCAGTCACTCAGTAGGATCTATGAGGGGCTGATTTTAAGTCATTTCCGCTTTAAATCAATAAGCTTAAAGTTTTCTTTTAACGGAGTGACTTTATTTTTTGTACTTGCATTTTCTCAAATCAAGAGTAGTTGTGGCACTAATTAAACCACATTTTTTTTCTATTTACCATTTGTATTAAGTTAATTTTGGAAGGAGACTGGAACACAAATTCGTACATTGAAAACCAACATTCTAAATAGTTTCTAATATAACTTAATAGGTTTTCCACAGTGAACAAGTTTTGAAATCTTCAGTAAAAGTTGCACTCTACAGAGTTCTGGTTAAAAGCAGTGAATATGCCAATATAGAAACTCTGTAGGTGCTGACATTTGAATGAATAGAAACTTTGTTAATTCAGGAAATGGTTTGTTGTACTGTATAAATAAAGCGGGATATGATAATTTAGTTAAAGGTATTTCACCCCATTCTTTCTATAGAAAAATTTCACTTGTTTAACTACTTACAAAAGCTCACTGATTCAATTAATGACATCTCTCAATTGCTAATTTCTAGTATTATAGTTAATTATTAATATTTGTTGGTTTAATTTCATCTGAGATGTAAACCAGGTTCATTTAAAAAGTATAATAATATAATCAGTTAAAGATTTGACTAAAATGAAATCTTCTATTGTAATACTTTGATTAAGTTATTTTTCTCTACCTTGTCTACTTACAGCAAACTGAAGTTTCAAGAAAGATAAAGCTACCTCATTAAATATAAAGATTGCTGAAATAAAATAATGAGTAGTCAGCAGTGATTACAAGCAAATTGCTATGGGTGGTTTGGAGTAAGAGCTCAGGTTTCTAACAACAGTAGAAATCTAGTTTTCCCTCATCTTGAAACTAAGAGATTTATTTATTTTCTGCCTATCCTTTAAATTACCAGAATGTATTTAAACTCTGTGAAGGAGATCAGTGTTTAACTGGTGTATGCCTGTTCTGGATGGGGACTTCATGCGTCAGTAGGTTCTCTCCCACCTCACATGGCCTAGCTAGAGCATATCTGTGGCTTCAGGCAGTACCAACGTGATGCGCGTTGCTGGTGGCAAATCCATCTCTGCTTACTTCCTTGCAAGCAGCACTCCTGTGAAGCTCAAAGTTACATTTTGAGTGTGGAGTCAGTTAGATATGTAATCAGGAAGGCAGAAGTCTTGGGATATTGCTTTGTTTGCTTCATTTTATTCTTTCCTTTGCAGTTTCTAATGTTATCACTGCATCTCTGATCAAAGAAAGCTTTGAAACCTGTCTTCTCAGCTCTTAAGAAACTAACTTTAGATCAACTAACTTCATAAATGTATAGCCCAGTTCCCTCCTGTTCAAAGAAAGTCAGCTTGGCACTGTGGAAAAATATACCTCTTCAAGGAGGAATCCAAACCAGAGAATTAGGAGGTTTGGTACTTTGTAAAATGATGTAAATAAAACTGTGGGATTTAAAAAACTATCTCATGTATGTTTAACAGAAATGAAATTAGACTTTCTTAGCCTGCTCTTATTAACATTGATTTAGTGGAAATGTAAAGTTATATTGTGACAAACAGAAGGATAAAACTGATTATTTATCACATTGACTGAGACCATCTCAGGCTGAAGAAAGTGCAAGTAAGCAAACACATTCATTAATGGTTTTACTGCCTTAGCTCTATTAATTTATCCTGAATTAGGCTCTGCTATTTTTACTAGTTCCTTTCATTTTATCCCCTGCAAGCAAAATAATGTGAATCTAACATCTATAGCAATGATACAATCCAAACATGTTTGTCCATCTTTATGGTTTCTTAAAAGATTATAGCAGTTGTACTTTCTTTGCTTTCTTCTTTTCTTCTCAAAATTACACTTAATTGTCCCCAATCTAGGTGGTCCTGCTTTGGCTGGGGGGTTGGACTCAATGATCTCTAAATTAGGTCCCTTCCAACCCCTATCATTCCATGACTCTGTGATCTCTCTTATTTTCTTCTACTGTTGATGGTTACGGTTGGAGTCATATGACAAACTGGAGAAAACCATAGCAAGTTTCTACACGATAAAAATAAAACTTGAATATATATGGAGTATTTGGTTTGTACCTCTTTTTCCTTTAGTATTCTAATCATGAACGCTTCTTTCAATAGCATCATCATTATGTAGCATACTCTGATTGTGACATGTTATATGAATTCAGTATTTTATCTTATCCTTGGGCTCAGTAAGATCATTGGGTCAGGATGCTGTCAGATTAAGTAAATCACTTTTAAATTAAAAGATTGAATACAGGCAGAAGTATTCAAGCTAGGTCATGTAATAAATTCCTTCTTTTCCATGTTTCTCCTAATACTGTAAGAATTTGAAGATTGTTTACACTTTTTGGCTAGCAATTAATCACCTCATGGACAAGGAGTTACAAGGCATTTTTGTTAGTTGTCCTAAACATTTGATTTCTTGGCTGCCGTCCAAGGTGGAGTCAACTTCACCCCTGATTCCAAAGGAGATGGCATTAGCTTCATAAGCTGGAAGATGGGTTGCATCTTTTCTTATATACAACTTATATCGATGTAGGTGACCCTTTAATTGCATTGCACATCTTATGTCTGTCTGTGGTTTCATCAATTATTCAGAGATATTGGCCTCATATAAGTGTAACCATCACTTCAGTTGATTGCTTTGGGAAGGGTATTTTTGGTCTAAGGAAGAATTTTCTTTGTCATCACAATAAGATCCAGTAACTTCACTCTTGCACCAAGAACCATTGTGGCAGATAATAAACAAATAAACAAAACAGAAAAACACATTTGAAGGAAGAGCTGTCAGTCTGACAATGAAATTGTCACTGTGCCAAATGATTTCATAATATGCTGTAGGTCTACCTAACTACATATAAGTAAATGCTTATGTTACAGATATTATATATGTTTTATATCAGATTTTTCGGTAAGGATGGTAGGGCTTTTGGGTGTCTTTTTAGATATAGATCATTGTAATAGCACCAACCAGATTGTTTACAGGCTGGAAGGCCTCCTAGCCCATTTCTTCTTCATACTGCCTGTCAGATAGACAGGTGATGAAATGTTTTATTTCCAAGGAATTTCTGTTACAGAAACTTCTGTGGTCAACACTGACTTGAAAAAGAGTTCATTGGACTTCTGTGTTTTCTTATGGGTGTCTTTACTGCTTGTGCACGCAGAGAAGAGAATGGGGCAATAGAAAAGTAACTTTCAATCTAGTAATACAGTATTGAAATTGAGAAGAACTCAAAGACATTCTTCTTGGAGAAGGCAAAGCTCAGCTAAACAATCTCTTTTGCATAACAAAAGTACAGGTGGTTTCAGTTACATTCATAAAACTTCTCCCCCAGCTGACATGGATTTAAAAATTAAATTAGTACGTTCATCTACCTGACAGCTAAAAGACAGGGTATACTCATGCTGATAAGGATGGGAAGTGTTAAGCTAAAAAGGGGAATTGTCATTATTAAGCATTAAATCTAATTAAATGGAAATTCAGAATAAATATCAAGAGTATGATTAATAATAAAATATCTGGTAATGCATAGTAGTATAGAATGCAAGGAAAACATTTCCTTGCGAAGACAAATGCCATAATTCTGAGCACTGCCCTTTCCTCCTCCTTCCACCAGCTTTTCTTGTGAAGCACAATGTCATATGGTGTGAGACATCCCTTTGGTCAGTTGGGGTCATTTGTCCCAGCTGTGTCCCCTTCCAACATGTGCACCCTCAGCCTGCTTGCTGGTGGGGCAAGGTGAGAAGCAAAAAAGGCCTTGATGCTACGTAAGTGCTGCTCAGCAACAGCTAAAACATCCCTGTGTTATCAACACTGCTTTGGTCACAAATCCCAAACACAGCACCATACAAGCTATTATTTAGAAAATCCACAGCCAAAACTGGTACAGGATAAAATATTGCTTGGCTTTCAAAAGTACAGAGGACTGAGAATTATGGCCTGTAGTGTTAGAAGTGGCTGGAACTGTTACACAAGACTAAAATAATTATTGATGTGAGTCTATGAACAAGGAAGCTCCTGACTTAATTTTACCTCTTTTTTTTTTTTTTTCTTTACATAATCACGTGCTTTGTTTGTTTGGATTTTTTTTTCTTACTGTTGGTCTAGGGTATAATGTGTCTATATTGCATGTTTCATTAGACTTACTTCTAGCCATGCTGTCACTGTGTTGTATAGATTAATATATAGTTGAATAATTAGTATCTGAAGTCTCCATTGACCTGTGTGAGAAGTGTCAGAAAAGGATCTCAAGCCAATGCACAAGCGGGATATCACCTCTAATATTTTGGTCATCAGGTTTGTGCTCATGGCCCCTTGGTATCCGAGAGGAGAGAGGCTTTGAAGGAAATGGTAATATCTTTTGTGAGACTAATTGTAGTAGTCAGAATATGGAAGGAATATCAGTCATGAGAGACTTAATTGAAGGAGGAGGTCAACTTCAGCCTCTCAAGGACAGAAATGAAAACCACAAAAATACTCAAATTAGAGGTCATCCTGTATGGAGTCCCTTCCTTTTTACATGCTTTTTAATTTTTTTGGAAGGAGTTTATATTTAGAAATAGCTTCTCCTTTTCTATCTGTCAATAGCTAGTTCATGAACATGCAGTCATAGGGCATTTTTGCAAGGAGTTCTGAAGGTCCAAGGCTGCCTGCGTGTGTATCCAAGCGAGCATACTTTGCACACCAAGAGGCTAGAGAATGTGATGGACAGGAGAAATATCCTGAATTTTAAAATCCTCCCAATTGTTCCCTTTCTGAAAAGACGCATCTACTCTAGCACCTCAGTGTTTTGGTTACACCACTGTCAGCTCCCAGTACCAAAACTTGCAGTGATAGGGTATAAGTTAATTGCTGGCAAGAGGGCTGGTAGATAAATGTAGTAGCCTCTGAGTCAGACCAAGCAGTATTTCATTTAACATTATTCACTGGATGTATTGACGGGAAAGACAGGCAGTTCAAACTCGGTGACTGTATCTATGTGTCCTGGTTTGGGTGAAAACAGGACTAATTCTGTTCAGTGATTTTACTTTTCAGTTCAGTACTTCTAATTAAC
>JANHFX010028803.1:15863-28306 GCA_027560015.1 Chloroceryle amazona
TTTTGGGGAGGGAGGGGGGTTAACAGAGAGTGTCTGTTGGGTCTTAGGGGCTGCCCTGACCCTAAACCACGACACTATGCTAATAAATTAAACTGTTCCAGAGATTGATCCCAGATGCCGTGTATGATTTTATTTATAATGCTCAGCTATTGTCACTGACCTGTTTGGCCTCAACCAAATAACACTCTTCCAGACAATTCACATGCACGGCTTGAAAGTTAACAAGGACCAAAATGTTTTAGGCTATAAGAGTAGGTGAAAATGTACTAGAAAACAAGTGTTGGGCACACTTACCTTCCAGGTACAGACATTAGGTATCCAGTGAATAATATACTTTTGTCAGCAGCCCATGGTAAATTCATTGTGCAGCTGTCAGGGCTGAATCTAATGTGAGCTTGGAAAAGGGTATTTTTGGTCCTTATATTTGCTTCTGACAAGACCATTTGGTGGATCCCAATTTTATTTTCTTTTTAGAACAGGTCATCTTCTCCATCATGTAGTTTGAGTATCATCATCACCTGTATGAAGATGAAATAACTATTTTAGTGGTGTTTTGATTTGGTTTCCTATTACATAATAGTTCACCTGGAGATTGATCTAGCTTGTTGCCTTGTTTCATACTGGAGAAGACTGCAGGTAAGTGAGGATGGTAGTGGAGAAATGGGACTGTGTAAAATTTTGAAAAGAGCCTAACACTTATCATTCTGAAATAGCATTATAATTCCTGGAAAAAGTTTTACATCAGCTGCTTCCACTCCTCTAGTCAGTGGCTCAGTATGGCACCACCTCCAAGAAATCCACCTCCTGGTGGATGATGTACCTGCAGCCTTGGCCATCCACTCCCTGCAGGCATGGGGTGGCTGGTGCCTTCAGTCATTCACCTGCCTTTGCTGATTCGTGTCTTCAGTCATTCACCTGCCTTTGTTGATTCGTGTTTGATGATACCTTCTAGGAAACCTGTTTTCAAGCAGTCAGACATTTTTCTGCATTGGATTTTGGTCAAATTCCTGTCTTTCTAGTCTTCACAGCCCTTTGTGGTTTCTAAACAGAAGCCAGCCAAGCCCAGGTTAATGGCTTTAACTCTTCACTCTCAGAGTGCTCTGCAGCACAGGAGAAATTCTGCTGCCTGCAGCTGATAGGTAGGGAAACGAAGGCATGTTGTCTATTCTGTGGTGAATAGCACAGCTTGGGAACAGAGTTCAGGCTGTGTGCTCCCCTGCCAAGTATGATGGATTAGGTGACTTAGAGGTGAAAGGCTGCAGCTGTGAGACGGCCAGTCCTTCTTGTTCAGCAGTGATTAACATTCCTGAAAAGCCTGCCCAGGCTTATTGCAGGTAGCTGTGATTTATTGCATGTGAGGGTCTTTATATAAACATGCCAGTTGTAGAAAGCTTGGATGCCTCCAGCCCTGGATGTTAATTTGTATTATTTTAAAGTGTCTCCTTCATTTAAATAAGGAATATTCATGAATGGAATAAACATGAAGATATATAACTTCTTCTGGAGGAAGTGAACTACTGTAAAACCTCACTAGGGTGTTGAACAGATTTATTTAAAAAGAGAAAATTGGACCCAGAACTGACATTTCTTAGTTCAGCTTCTTTCTGCATTGGCATAATAGAGCAGTGGCTGCTACTGCATCACCCAAGTTTCCCTGCCTGCAGTGGTTTTGCTTTCCTGCCTCCAGTAACAAGGTACCTCCCCTTCTAACGCAGCAAAGCTAAATTTATCCCCTGCAGAGTGCACATTTCCTATATTTAGTGTCATGAAAGTCAGACTTCAGCAAGGATCTGGCTAATCTATGAGATGTTCTGCAGTCCAGGAGACAGAAATAGAAACACAACAAAGCACCTCCTTGGATTTTCCCCTTCTGGCCAGGCAGCAATGACAATGGAGTGGCTTGTGTAGGGCCAGGCACAGGTTTTTTTTGTTTAAATATGTATCACTGCAGTTATCATGGGATTCCTGAGCGTGAGCAGACAGAGCTGCAGAGCCCAGGGCCACTGGGAGGATGCTGAGCACAGCTGCTGGCTTTGTGATGGACGGAGGCTGCTAGCAGCTCACTCAGCCCTCACAGCCCCGTGGGAACACAGTGCTGGTGGCTCTGGCAGGCTGACACAGCATCCCCAGATGACAGGAGCACTGCAGGGGTGATTCAGGCTGCATTTTACTCCTCTGCCCTACAGCTGTGTATTTGCTTACATACGATATATGCAGAAATATGCATGTGCTTGTCTATATCAAAAGGGCCCAATTTTCATTACCTGAAGCTTGCCTAGTATCAGCTTGGCAAGATTTGTAAGGCAATATAACACTAGTTGTTAAGCCTAGTGGTGTATTTGGGAGAGAAATGGAAATCTGTGGACACTCTCCCTTGGGTTTTTCATCAGCTGCAGGTCAAAAATATGGCAGTGGGGGTAGAAATGTGTTGTGACTTCTACTCACCTGGCACCTGATCAGCTGGATGAGTGGGTTGGTCATAGTGGCACCCCAGCTGCAGTGCGCACTCCCTCTACACAGCACTGCACCAGACCCCAGACCTCTGAGCACAGTGGGTGCTGCTACAGGGCTTGCAGACTCAGACTTCCCACCTTGAAAAGCAAACTAATTTAAATTGTAAGATGCTTTGGTCCCTTTAGCATGTTCATAGCCTCTGATAGACTCTCCAGTAGTTCCTTTTATCTCTTGAACTGGAGAGCCCAGAACTGCACACAGGACTCCAGATGTGGTCTTACTAGGGCAGAATTGAAGGGGAGTAGAACTCTGTCGACTTGCTGGCCACACTTTTCTTAATGCACTCCAGGAGACCATTGGCCTTCTTGGCCACAAGGGCACACTCCTGGCTTATGGTGAATTTGTTGACCAGGGCCCCAGATCCTTCTCCATGGAGCTGCTTTCTAGCAAGTCAACCCCTAAGCTGTACTGGTGCGTGGGACCCCTGAAAATAGTGATGAGACCCCTGAAAGCCCCCTGAGATTGTATAGACAGCACATTGCAGCACTATTCCCCACAGCTGGCAGTGACCCCCTTTTGTGCTACCAGGGGAGGTTAGCAGAGTTAATGTAAATGGGTATTCAGTGATCACTTCAGAATGCCTCTTGGGTACTGCAAGCCATGCAATGTAATTCCTGTGTGAATCAAAGAACATGCTTTGGACATATGAGATTGATCTGGTTGAGCAAATCACAAATCCCTGTTGTTTTTTTGCATTCAAGTCTGTAGAGTCTGCACCTTAAACAAGATTGGATTAAAGTTTGAGTAAAAAGGCTGGTACATTACAGAGACAAGCCTCCGTCAGGGTATTATAAGAGCCTTGTGGGAGCCTGTTTTCAGAAGAAATGTAAATGCTCTAGGAAGAAAAATACATAGGGCTAGAAAATTCCTGAAATGATCCCCTGCATAGCCACCAGGACACAAAACTTTCCTAAACTGATCTTGATATTTCCTAAAAAAAAGCCATGTTTTTTGCCTCCTCTGTTCCTCCTGGGAGGCTTCTCCAGAACAGCATAGGTAGAAACATTTTCTAATTTCCAGCCTAATATTATTGTGGCTCATTTGTTCTTGTGCCATTTGTTCTTCATTAGCTCTTCTTCCTCCCTGATGCATCTCCTCTATAAATATACCTGGGTATTTTATGCCAGCCTTTGCTTGGCTGGGGCTAAACAAGCAGAGCTCTTCAAATTGCAGATTCTAAAATAGGCTATCAAGCTTCAGAACTGTTGCCACAAGGCATAAATACTTCATTTTTTTTCCTCTTTTTGCCCCTTTGTCCATTAGAGAACACTGCACAAGTGGGGTTACTATAGCATGTGGAAAATTTGCCATTGTGCCTCATTATTATGAAGTGTGACATTAGAGTAGTTTTCTGAGACAGAGTATTGCGCTGAGAGATCAATTTTATGATGCAAATTACCAGGTACCAGTCTAGATGGGCCATTAGCCTTTCCTACCACCTTGATTTCTAATTTTTTAATGCAGAATGGCTTAGTAGCTATAGAGAAAATCATATTGTTACAAGCCAAGCAGCGTGACCTCGGAAAAGGATTGAAAACAAAGCATCAAGAGCAGAGGAAAAAAGGAGCAGAGCCTACAAAACATCTCAAATTTTACTAAATTTTCTGTGGGATGTAAAAGCATATTGAAAGCATTCAGGACAGCATTCACATGTTAGTTGCTTCTCACATATACAGGCTGGTCCTTGGAAAGGGGAGAATATTTCTGGCCTTTTGACAGTATCCCAAGCTGGAATGAGCCCTCTGTTCCTTTTGCCTCTGCATCCTGGCTGAGTTTTCATGCATGTAATGAGTTGCTCTTGATGGATTTTGACCACTCCTTTCAGCTTGGCACCAGCAGCATGGAGCTGGCATGCAGTGAAAACTCTTTGTAGGAATGAGAATGGGGAAGCATCTCTGAAGAGCAAGGCTGAACCCGTGCAGCTCTGAGTCCATGCAGCAATGCAGAGCTTGTGGCTGAGAATGAACAGATAGTTAGCAACCACTGCTCTCTATGGAATCATGTAGCTGAACCATCCTGGGATGTGAGGTGTTTGCTGCACACTGAGGCTGCAAACGACAGGCACAAAGACAATCCTGCATTACTCAAGTTCCAATTTAACTTTTCTGTTACCCGTAAAGCACACTCTGACTTGAACATTTATTCATTTACACAAGCATTAAGCATATCTGCAAAAGTACATCTATCTTGACATCCTTTGGCCCTGCGTTCAGGGTAGTGCTTTGATAAAAGAAGGGAGTGAAAGGGCATTATTTTAGCTGGAGGCCAAAACCTGCTAGAAAGGAATGGAAAGGGAAGAGGATTCCACACTGAAGATAATTAGAGAAGATGAAGTACTTAAGTGAAGTGAATGCTTCACTGCGCTTAGAGTTAATGCTGAATTTCACTGGTCTGGGAAAAAAAGCTGAAATGTTGCTGCTCAGATTTGTGTTAACTATTTTTTTATGTGCTGCTAAATAACACAACTCACTTTGTTTTGGGAACAGAATAGTAATGATCCAACCAATGTCCTGAAAACTCCATGAAAAGACTCAGTAAAAAGCATGCCAGCTCTGTGCCATGTGACAAGACAGCATGTAAATGATTTATTATCTCACTGGTAGATCCAAGAGCCAAAGGAAATGAAGGCCTTGTTGAGCAAATTGTGCCCAAGAGCTAGAGTCACAGCTCCAGTAATTCGCAGTCTGAACGAATACAATGGAGAAGCAAGGGAGGATGTGGCATTGAACTAAATGGGAGGTGAGAAGTAATAGCAGCATGGTAAGATGTGGGAGCATGTGCTGCTCTAACAAGCCGTAATGTCCCACAAGCAACCTTACCTGCTCCTCCCAATCAATCTCCACTTAAAGAAAGGTGATGGAAATTAAGCGCAGACAGTCTAGAAGCAGAGTGATTGTAGGCAGCTTCCTCTGGCCTGGGTGTATGGCAATTGCCAAGGTGATGCCTGAAAGATCAGCTCCCAGAGCCTGTCCAGCCCTACCAATATGTTGCTTTGGGAGCTCCCTGTGGCACAGAGAAGAGGTGCTCAGGGAGAGCTGGCTGAGGTGCACTCCCCTGTAGACAGTAATGCAGCTTAACCCTCGCCCGGGCCTTCAGCCTTTGCTGTTTCTCTGTATCACATGGCACTAAATCCATGGTGAAAACTCTGCTCTGCTCAGGTCTGTTGCCAAATTCCCAGTGACTCTAATGAGGCCAGCATTTCAGACCGGCAAGCTATTTAGTAGTGCTGTTCTCACAGCCATAGACCAATTAGCCAAGAGACGGAAACCCCTTTATGATTTTCCCCTTCACGTTCCTAGTTCACCTGCTAATGAGCTACTGAGTTGCCCTTTTTCTGTCTCTCAGGTACTTACTTCTGTTGCCAAATCTTCTCCCTCCCTGGCAGGCAACATGAGGGAGGATGGCACCCCCTCTCCCTCCCCAGATGGTCACTGCTGTCTCCTCAGCCACCAGCTGCTGAATGTGAAAAGATTCATGACATGAGTGTTGACATAATGAGAGGCCGAGAAATTCCCTGGCTTGTAGAACTGTCCTCAGCCTGACCTTCCTCTTCATCGTTTGCTGCTCAGGGTGGAGGAGTGTGGCCGTGAGTCATCTTGGGGGATGATGACTCATATTTTCAGTCAGAGCCGTCAGCATGCTGAGGGTTTCTTGAGGTTCTGCCCAAGTTTTCGTGCCCAGAAGCTCAGCAGAGGGAGGGGATTCTCTACATCAAGGGTATATGTGCGGGTTTTCCTCACTGTGATTTCTAGCCCCCAGCTGTATTTTCTCTCTACTTCATTGTTTCCTCCCTTGCCAGTAGCTTTTCCCTCCCCCACAATCCACCTCTGTGCTTACCAGTTCCAGACTGAATCTGCCTGTTTTCCATATATGCTAATATTTTCCTCTAACATCCTGTACTCTTTTGCTGCTCTGAGAGAGCCCACTACTCTTTGCTGTCTGTGTGAGGTGCTGCTCCATCACGGGTTGAACAGCCTGTGCTGGTGTGCTTTACATTTTCCTAAGAAATACCATGTTCTTTTGAGTGCTTTGTTGCTGAAGTGTACATGCTGCTGTATGTCATACCTTGCAGTTGGTATCACAATGGGTTAAATGGGCTACTTACCAACTGTGCATCTGTGATTCCTAAAATACCATCCAGTCCTTAACTAAGGTTTGCATATCATCCATGGTGACTGGCTGAAGCAGCTGCTAGGCCCAAGCATTACTTGTTGTCTCCTCTTGTTTGAGGTTTACCTTCACATCAGATTACAGTATCAAGAAATAGCACACATGGGGCCTTGGGAAGCAATGACAGCTAGGAGGTTGCCCATACCTGAGGGGGGTCTGCTCCAAAAGGAGATAAGACACAATGTTGAGATGGTTGATGAGAAGTTACAGGAAGAATTCTGCTTGACATGTCAGCCAATGATGATATTGGAAGGGAAACTGGATGAGAAGGACATATGAAAGGTGCAATAAACTGCTGCAGTAGAGGGTAGCAAAAAAGTAATCAAATTAACCCTTCCCAGCTTCTTTGAACTGAGGAATATTCTGGCATTCAAAAAGCATCAAAACAAACACTCAAAAAAATAACTTTTATTGTATAGTGCATGACTGATGTGTTGGCAATATTTTGTTGTCACTCTACATGGATTTTAGTTGAGGGAAACAGAAAGGGACAAAAGTGTTTCACCATGACTGAATTCTAACTATGGGGGAGTTCATAAGTAAAAAAAAGCATCATGGAGAAGAACAGAGAGCCGGATTATATTTTCCTCAGTCTTTTCAGTTTCTCCTTTTTTGCAGACTTTTAAAGAAAAGCAACAAAAGGAAGTGATGCAAACAAGTAATGGTTTAGTTATGTCATATTTTTTCTCTGATTTCTTTCCATTTCCCAAATTGGAAAGAAAAGAGGGGGGGGGGGAGTAAAAAAATAATTGAAACAAAAGTTAAATTTTTAATCTCACTACAAATTTTCTTCATAATTTCTTTTTTTCAGAAAGCTGATCTTTTTGTGTTTGTTGGAGAACCAAACCAAACCACTATGAATTGAAACTTTAAACCACTTTGTGCTCAACAGAATGAACAAATGGCTCCTCAGATGTCTTTGCTTCAGTAGATTTCAAGATGCAGTATACATAAAGAAGGAATACTAACTACACCCATTGCCACACTGCAATGCATGTCGCATTTTCTGTGATAAGTTAAAAAACTTGTATTTCATCTGAGCCAGCTCAGGCATGGATAATAAATAAATGAGCTGTTAACAGACTATCAAGGATGTGAAGCTGTTCTGCACCCTTTGTTAATTACAAAGTCTAAAAAAGGAGTATCAGGCTAGGAAGGATATATATATGTAGAAATTCTCAGATCAAAGCATCCCCAGAAAAAAAGATTTGCTGGAAAAATGTCACTTCCAAAAAACTCTGGGTAGTTGCAGTGTTAGTGAAGCCAAGCCCCCTGGAAGCTGCCAGCCATGCTGTGTGTCTTTTGGCACCTCTGCAACATACGTAAATAGCTGGAGACCTTTCTGCAGCCAGGAACAAGTGAGCTGAGAAAAGGCTCTGTTGCTAAATTTGAAAAGAAAGCTGTAAACAACAGGCATGCTGATTTGTAAGTATGCCCGGGGACTTCAGGAGTTTGCCCTTTGCTCCTCTCTGCAGGCAGGGCCAACTTTCCCCTCCGTTATTTTGTAAACACAGACAGTGCATGAGCACAGCCTGGGACTGCTCTTTCCTGAGGACCAAATCCCAAACCAGGAACAGGAAACTTAGCACGGTGTGATCAGAAGCCTCACACTCACACCTTTGCTTTAATAAGGCATTGCTTACTAATTGTCCAGTGTGGCTGCCTTAACAACATGTCCCCCTGTGTGGTTCCTTTACATAACCTAGCCTTTGAAGAGGTCAGGGGGAATATAGAGCAATACATAAAGATCTTAGGCTGTGGGACAGGGTGCTAAGTTAAGTAAATGGCAATTTGGTCCAATATGAGTGGTGAAAAAGTCCATATTCTACACCTGTTACTATTTATTTGTCATCTGGCCAAAGTGTATGAATTTGTAACAGATATTGGATGTCTCTGCTGTTTCCTATTGCTATCTTTTAAGCTATCTTTTTTTTTTTTAAGCTATCTTTTCCAAGTTTTCCATTATTTACAGTTGGGCCTCATTTTAAAGTGTTTGAGTTTGTTCTTAACTGAAAAAATTGCTTATTAACTGAATTAACTGAACTAACTGAATTAACTGAATTAACTGAATTCACTGCTTATTAACTGCTTAACTGAAAAAATGACATTATTTTGCAGAGGTATTTGTATAATTTCATAGAATCATAGAATCATTTATGTTGGAAAAGACCTTAAGTGCCACATCTACATTTTTATGTATCCGAAGAAAAACATCATCTAACAAGACAACTGAGGACTTTCCTGGCCATTATTCCATCAATGGCATTTTAGTTCCTTTGGAAATGAAAAAGGGTTGTATAATACACTAGGAGCACAACTGAGGGCAGTGGCTCCCTAGGTATTGTGCATCAGTGAAAACTGGAGCTGAGTAGGCAGCTGCATGTGGTGCATTTCACACCTCACCAGCTCATAGCCACTGGAATAATTTTTCAGTTATTCCTTCCTACAGGCAAGGTTATGAACTCCACAGAACATAAACCAATGCCAAATCTCCCAAATTACTCAAGTTACTTCAGTTCATTAAGCCTTTTGGCTGCTTTTTGCATGCTTTTTTAGATCACTGAAGTGACTCTTCAAAGTTTTCAGAACTTTACAGGAGAGTTCTGTATACAGGCACTTGCTTTTAGCTTTTTTGGGCTAATATGTTTCAAATACTGTTCTTAAGAGTGATTGTTTCTTCAATTTTCTCCTTATATCTTTGTAAAGCTAAGTGCAGATAATCAATTTTTAGACTTTTTAAAAAAAAATTTTGGATCTAGACTTGATGTAGGAGAGAAGCGTTAATTCTATGTGCCACCAAAAAATTTGTGATTGCACTTTCTGTTCTGCTGTTTGAAAAGATATTCTTTCTTCCATCTGGTCAGTCCTATTTACCCAACAGTTTGTTTTTTTTCCAGAGTCTATCAGTCCATTTATCACAAATGGTCTGGGAGTAGTTCCACCTTTTGTGCAAAGAATGTTTTCCTCAGGGATGTTCAGTCTGTTACAAGTTTTGATTTTTCTTATCTTTTCCATGACATTCATGGACATGTCATGACACTACTTGTGGATTGCACCTGTCACCACAAAACCCTCAACTTTGTTCATAGTATGTAATAATATCCAGACACAGAAGAGTCTGGACACTACAAATGAGATCAGTTTCTCTGTTTCACAAGGGAGCACTGTTCTTCCTCTTTTATAGACAGAGAACAAGACCTTGAAGAGACTCATGAGGAAACCATGGCAAAAGCCAGTTTGTTTTCTGAATCCTTTTTTATTATCCTAATCAGAGGACAATCCTGCCTTGCTGTCATTCCTCGGGTGCTGTGAATTACAGCGTGTTTAATTACCAAGTAGTGGTGTTCTTCCATGCAAGAATATTTTGTTCCCAAATATTCATCAATTCAAGACACAAAAAATAAGCGTGTTGATGAAAGAGCTGTTACTTTAGAACAGCTGTTCAAATGCACATAAACACCCTGCTGAAATTGCTCTGGATTTTTTGCATATGATTTACATTAGGAAGAGGTCTTAATAACTGTTTCTAGTATGAAATTTCAGCTCGTGCTTAAAGCAAATGCTGGTACAAGCTGTGGTAGATTAGAATGGTGCCAGAACACTATTCTGCTGAGTTACCTGCTGAAAGTGGAGGTGGCTGGGGGAAAGCTACCTCAGGGATGCATAATGGAGGACAACACTTCTCACCTGTTGCCTAATGATTTTTATCCATTTTTTCCTCAAAGTTTCTACTTCTAATACCACCCTAATGTCCTCTTTGCTGGGCATTAGGATGGCTTCAGTGACATTCCTGGAGAAGAGTTGCTGTATTAGCATAGTTGATGCCCTGGGTTGTTTTTTTTTCATTATCGTAACAAAGAAAGTATCCTGCAAGTGGGGAGACAAAGCTGTTCCCTGAGAGCTGGGCTAGGCTAAAAGCTCACTGTGGTGTGATGGAAACATATTTGAGGTGTGAAACAAGAGAGCGCTGCCATCTCCATGACACTGCTGGTCTTATTAAAGGAGGATACTTCATTTTTCTTCTCACATTATGAGTTGCTAAGTGACTGACATGAAAATACAGAGACATATCAAAATGAGATATAGCTACATTTCAAACATTCAATAAAACTGCAGGGAAAGCTGTATGGCATGATGTGTTAACAGTAGAAGCAGATACGTCCATATCCATGTTGGAGGTTCAGCAGTGAGCAGTAGATGATGGTTTTGTTAGAGGTTCTTTAGTTTCTAACATAAAATGCTTAAGTATATGGTTTCATCTGCTATTTGCTCCATGTTATCTTTTGTTTCTAGACCAACTTACTTTCCTAGGTCTAGTAGTACAACACACAACATTTCTCCATCAGTAGAAATCTAAAAATCTCCTTAGTAGTATTACTGTAGCAGTGTAGCTCTACAATGGTCAATCTGTGTCATGGGTACAGAACAAAAATGTAAATATTTTCATTTGTTATTAGTAGTTATTTGGTTTTTTCAACATGAGGGTTTTGGTGATGATTTGTGAATGAATACTTCAGGTTGAAGATTGACCTTCACACTCAGGGAATATGATGGCAACCAAAAGTGTAGTGATCTTGCCCTGAACATCTTGTAAGGCCAGGATCAAACCATCTCTCACTTCACTAAAACAGAAGGTCATTGCCTTGCCTTGTCCCTGAGAGGGATGAGCAGATACACCTGTGTGGTGATGATGAAGGCCAGCAGAGATGCAGCCATGTAAGTAAATAGTGAGTGTTGTCATTATAGGTTGTTTATATATTTTCCTTATTAACGTGTGTGTGCCTCCCATCGCATCCCTTATAACTATTTATTGTGGAAGCTGGCCATTTTCCTTCTGATACACCAGCTCATGCTTTTTAGCTCTCACAGACCAGTCCCCAGTGAAAATTACATTACTATCTATATTTGGTGCCAGTGTGAGAGTTATGGCAGCAGGGGGTGGCTGCAGGGTGGCCTCTGTGAGGGGTGGCAGGGGCTGCTCGGTGCCAGACACAGCCGGTTCCAGCTGGCTCCAGCCCCTCCACGCTCCGCACCCAGAGCACGGCTGAGCCCTGCAGCCATGGGTGGGCACCTTGAGGAGAGCCTTTGTAAGAAAGAGTAAAATGCTACCAAGGTGTGATGTGTGAGGAGGAAAAAGTGTGAGAAGCAGCACGTCAAGCCCTGAGGTGAGGACGGGAGGGGGGTGAGGAGGTGCCCAGCAGTCTGCAGGCCTCAGCGCTGAACCTGGGTCAACAGGTTTCCATTGGGAAGGTTTTCTTCGTGATCTTAAGAGGTTATGTATTGAGACAAAATGTTACAATGTGGAAGTGTAAACTGCTGCCAGGCTGTGCATGGGGCTCATTTATCCACCCCAAAACCTGCTGTTGGCACCTTGACTTGAAGATTGCTGCAGTTTAGAAACTGATTTTGGGAGGCTGAAAAGGGCCCTGATGAGATGCACCCAAGAGTGCTGAGTGAACTGGCTGATGTTGCCCTACCACTCTCCATCATTTTTGCAAAATCATGGCAAACGGGAGAAGTCGGAGGACTGGAAGAAAGCCAATGTCACTCCAGGCTTCAAAAAGGGCAGGAAGGAGATTCCAGAAAACTATAGGCCAGTCAGCCTCACCTCCATCCCTGGAAAAATAATGAAGAAGCTCATTCTGGAGGCCATCTCTAGGCAAATGGAAGAGAAGAAGGTTCTCAGGAGTAGTCAGCATGGATTTACCAAGGGGAAGTCATGCTTGACTAATCTAATAGCCTTCTATGATATTGTAACT
>JANHFX010028803.1:28406-45812 GCA_027560015.1 Chloroceryle amazona
TCTACTCTGCACTGGTGAGACCTCACCTGGAGTATTGCATCCAGTTCTGGGCTCCCTGGTTCAAGAGAGACAGGGATTTGCTCGAGAGCCTCCAACAGAGGGCTACAAGGATGCTGAAGGGACTGGAACATGTGTCTTATGAGGAAAGGCTGAAACCTGGGGCTCTTTAGTCTGGAGAAGACTGAGAGGGTAATAAATGTTTATAAATATCTGAGGGCTGAGTGTCAAGAGGAAAGGGACAGCCTCTTCTCACTCGTGCCCTGTGGGGGAATGGGTGTAAGCTGGAGCACAAGAGGTTCCACCTTAACATGAGGAGGAACTTCTTTATCATAAGGGTCACAGAGCACTGGAACAGGCTCCCCAGAGAGGTTGTGGAGTCTCCTTCTCTGGAGATTTTCAAGACCCACATGGATGTATTCTTGTGTGACCTGTGCTAGATTATAAGATCCTGCTCTGGCAGGGGGTTGGACTTGAAGATCTCCGAGGTCCCTTCCAACCCCTGACACCATGTGATACTGAGAAAAGAGATATAAATTTAGGGGCTAATGAGTGATAAACTGTATCTTACGTGTTTGTCAGGCAGTGACATGGCTGTGCAAGTGAATCCTCCATTCTAATCGACCCATAGTAATGAAATAATGGTCTTTGACCATCTTTGTGGTTATTCTGCTTTATTCTACTTGCAGACTGATAGGTAAGACTGTCTATTACATAGAATGAGAAAGATACATTTTCAGTTTATTTTCTGAATGCCTAAGTCAGCTTGGCAGCAAGGGCCCTCAGAGGAAGGCTAGTCTAATATCTTCTTACATAAGGACAGTGCACTCATCTAAACACATCTTTTTCTGAGTTCTGGAACTTGCAGCTGTTGCTGTACCAGAGGTGCCAAAGTTTTTTTCAGTGATTTGAATGACACTCAGTTTTTCTGGGATTCCCAGCTTTCTGAAGAGATGAAAGCTTCTGAGAAATTTAGATGGCTTCCTTCAAAAGTTGCCTTGGAGAGTTGGTCACTCAGAAAACTGCATTTCTCAGATCACTGTGCTTTTTAAAAGAAAACCCAAAAACCAGAGTCACCCCCAAAAGATCTGCTTGGGCAGACTGAATATGATAAATGACAAAGTGGCAGAAATGAGTAGAGGTTAAGAGAAACAAGTATTTTGTGAAGAGTGTAGATGGGGGGTGTCATCGGGTAAAATGGGAAGATAAATTTGTAGGATGGAGGACAAAGGTTTACCAGACCAAGGTTGTCTAAAGAATATGCCTGTGCAATTTTGGTTTGATGAGCTCTTACAGGTTGACACTAAGACATCTATCTAGTTTACTTTAGAAATCTAGAAGAGCTGAACAGTTAATCACCTAGCAATCAGCCACTGGCACTGTGATATGTTAAAAAAAGAAAGTGATTTATTGAGAGCAAAACATCACAAGCTTGTGTCAGGATAGAACGGGAACAAAGAGACTGATATATTTGCAACTTCACATTCTCAGCAGCCTGATTACAGAACCTGCCTCTTTTTAGTGAAGGATGTTGCATTTCTGAACGCCATTTGATCCCCAAGGATGCACAGAAGTGCTTGATGGCATTTGCAAAAGTGTGTATATAGCCTACTTAAGGACAAAAAGTGACATAACTTTCATTTCCTTACTTGCATTTTGGATGCTTAAAGTTTTTTAAAAATCTAATACTGAAAGGTCAGGTGAGTCACACTGTATGTTTATTTCCTGACTAGAGTATAACTGTGGTTTAAACCTTTTCACCATATGCCTAGCCAAGATATAGTATGCATGCCATGGGATTATTTTAAAATTGATTAATTTTTTTTGAGGAATTTATAAAGATTATTTTCTCTCTACTTTCCAGTTCTCATATAAAAGGCATAAACAGTGCAGGGTATTGTAATAGTGATATGTAAAGTATTAACTGATCTGAATCTGGAATGATATCTCATGGGGCCTACTGTGATTTCCTTTCTAAACAACTGTCCTTCTCTTCCAGAGAGATTTGATTTCCCAGTGATTCCTTAATTATGCTGCTTCATCTTATAAATATTGGGTTAGACTGGGCATGTAAATGACATCTCACTTTTAACAGAGGTGAGCAATGAAACAAACCAAGTACATGTTGTAGAATGCGCAGATTGAAATGTGTATCAAATACAACGATTATTAACCAAACAGTTGTTTTGTTCTTTCATTGCTACTTCATTTGTTTGCTTTTGTTTTGGGTTTTTTTGGTGTTTTGTTGGTTTTTTTTTCCGTGACCTTCCTTCTCCTTTTTGTTTCCTCTTCTTTCTCTTTGCCTTCTCTTTGCCTTCTTTCTTCCTGCTTGCTTTTTGCCTTTTTGACCACAGGAGAACTATTAGTTTTAGACCTTGATTCAGTCCAGGGCTTAAACACAAAACTTACATCTATTGCTAGCTCAAAGGAGTAGGTTTTTATTTCCCCTTATACATGCAATTTAATGAAAGGAATTGGAAAGAATATATGTTACACTGACACTAGAGGAAGAACCATCACTTTTTGTAGGCAACCATCAGAATTTCAGGATGTTTTTTGTATGTAAGCAAAGGATGAAATGTATTCTTTTACAAAAGATAAGGATGAAATCTGGTAAAAATCTCTGCTGGCAATCTGTAGTACAGGATCAAAGAAGCAAGAACTACTACTGGTGAAACAATTGCAGATATTAATGTGAGTTCAAGGAAGAGAAAAATGAATGGCTTATGGTGCTGGAAAAATACTCTTTTTAATTATTAATCATCAGGCTAGATTGTCTTGTCAGAGAAGAAAATCCATCTGTCTGAGTTTTCAGCAAATTTGAAACAAAATGTGGTATCACTGTGCTTGTTTAAAGGCTGTTCCTGAATTCCACATGCTTTGTTCTGAGTTGGTGATTTAATTGTTTTTCATTCTCCTACCTCTAGCCACTGTTTCTCATCTTGCCAGTCTGGATCATACTTAGAGATGTATATTTAAGGTCTAGTTCTGTTGTAAGGTAGGTTGGTATGAGTATTGCCATCCTTCTCTGGTAATGGTGAGGTGTCCAATTCTGAAAGCAAAATAGAAGGGATATCATTGTGACAGTGTCCCTTAAGTTTGCCATTTAGGTTTGCATGTTTTCCCGTTATTTATCTGGTCTCATGGTGCAAAACCATCTAATATTGATTTATGCAACCTCCACCAAATCTCCAGAGTGGATTGCTTGTATTATAGGAACAGCTAGGCTGTAAGAGCCTAACTGGGAACAAAATAGATATATGAAGAGTTATGGTGGCTGCTAAGATGTCTGCAGAACTTGGCCACTGATGGCTGTGTACAGCTGTAATTCAGAAAGCAGCAAACAAGCTGCTGCCACAAGAAGTTGCTAAGATCACAAGCAGAATTTTGTCTTCATTATTATTTGGATGCATTTGGATGTTAGTTTGAGCTATGTATTATCCTATAGAATTAGCTCTCATATGCTCTTCAAAACAGTGTTCAGACTTAATAATTTCAAAGAGAAACAAATGAAAATTTCCATGAAACTAAGCACGTCACTTATTTTCCTTATGGGACACAGGGTGGTAGGTTCTGCAGGTAGCTGATTCATCAGCCTGCCTGCAGCAGGGAGACAAACCTCTGCAGTCTCTTCTTGTGCTGGAGCTGTGCCTGGCGTCACTTGGTTGTCCTCCATCCACAAAGTTGGTTCCAAGACCACAGCAAGGCAGCCAGTTTAACTGCCATGCTGGGAGCTGCATTCCCGCTACAAAAGCCTAGGGATTGTCCTTTCCAAGCTGCCAGAGGTACTAATAAAATCAATAGCTCTTGACATGCCAACAGGCTTGAAAGACTGTCCTGCTGGTGGTATCCCCAGTGTCTGTCAAGTTACTATTCAGCCCTCAGTGGTGAAGAAGAGTGGGAATTTGCGATGAAATGTGAGTCAGGCACCAGTACAAGCCTAGGAGGAGGCGGATGAGCCTAAGAGCAGGATTTGTGTTATAATTAATGCTGTTGAATAGTGCTGGATAATACTTGTTCTTTCTGTGAAGTCACTGTGGGTGATGGCTTGAAAATGCAAATGCCATCTGGCCAGCTGGCAGAAAGATCCAAGTTAAGCCAGTTGCATTCCAGATAGGGCACGGCAGTACCTGCATGTGTTACTGCTGCTTCAGCCCTTGGAAAAGAAACATGGAAAAGCTTGAGGGACACAGAAATCTGGGTGAAGGAAGAGAATGGTAAGCACCAGGTGCTGAGTTCTCTGTATGGAGGCTGTAGGCTTCGCCTTCCTGACACAAGGGATGGTGCTCTCTGCTCTGACCAGCTTCCGCTCTGATGGAGTGCAGAGCTGGCACAGCCCACTACTTTTTCCTGGGAAGGCACCTACAAATAGATGAGAGGCAACAGCCAACTTAAAAACATGAGCTTGCTGAGAAGCTTGGAAACACAAGCACAAACAGTGCTTTTATTCCATGAAAACTTCCTGAAGGCATCTTTTGATCAGAATCATTTAAAGTGGATCATAAGGGAGGGATATGAAAGGTCTGAGAAGAAAAGAAGGTGCTGAATGACATGGGGTGGATTTACTTCCACTAGGTACTAGAAAATTAAAATTTTTTTACTCCACATTTCTAATGCAAATCAGTTGCAGCAACAAGTTTTAAGATTAGTTTCTTGGTAGAAGATCAGTCTAAATGGGGGAAGTTGGTAGTAAGCCAACAGGCTATAGGAACCTTTGGGGATTTCTTCTACAATTGCTGCAAATTTCCACTTGGGAAAGTCTTTACTCTTATGTGGTGGTGCATATGCTTTTATGCTTTTTCTGGCTGCTGTTTTTGTAGCCTCACAGCATTCTGAGAGTAATTTCCTAAAACCAGCAGTCCACTGCAGTGGCAGTGGTTGACCCTCATCTTGCAGCACTTTGTCAGTACCTTGTTAACAGTTGCTTTTGTGTGCATTCCCCTCTAAGATTCCAATATATAATTCTCCCAATACTGATATCTACAGATGACATCTTTTGCCATGCTTCTAGCTTTCTATCGGCTGAGTTTTTCATAGCTGATCAAGTGTTGTATGCAAAGTATATCTTTCACTTCAGCCTTTTTTTTTTTTTTTCCATTGACACTATCATTTGAGGCAGGATGATGGGTACTAAAGTATAAAGTAAGAGACATGGTTGCTTTTCATTTCAGTTTCATTATGCAGGGAGGCACAATTTATGAAACTGAACTGGCTGCCTACACTTTGTATATCATCTAAGATAGGATAAATCAGGACATTGTTAGATGTTCCTAGAAATGATTGTCAGTGCAGGTGATTTTCAGGTGAAGACACCCACCTTCCCCAGGCCTGACACAACCTTTACAGACCTACATTTGCTAGGTAGTACAGCTGGTTCTCTGACGGGCTGCTTCAGTGGATTTTGGATGGGTGGTCAAGGGGCATGAAGGAAACATTTTTCTGTGGCAAGTGAACGCAATGGTGTCATAGTTTGCAGACTGGCTTGTAGGATGCCTTCTGAGTCCTGTGTATATTGTAGTTTTGACAACCAGTATAAATATTTACAGATTGTGCTTCCTTCTAACTCTTCAGATGGCCTTCTGCATGAGAGAGAGAACTGGATATTATGTGTTTCCCATGCAATCAGCAGGATATGAACTGGATTTTGACCAAGTGATTAGTGAGCCTGTCAGATTCAGATGTATATGGACAACTACAATGTGACCTTCAGCTAAGGAGAGAGCTGCAGAACTACCACTGTGTCACAAGCACTGCAGGCTGCATTGATTGGTGCTGGTAGGAAGGCTTAATTTGCTGGTAAATGTGTGCTTGAGTTAGCAAAGCCAGTTTGAGTTAGCAAAGCCAGCATTGGGGGAATAAAGGGAGTATTATTTTTGTGTTTAGAAACTTCATGTTTCACTTGTAGTTAATAAAAGTCAATAAATGTTGAATCTATTTAGTGAATCTCTTCTCAGGGACAGAAATGATGTCTTCCAAGTTGGTTAGAAATGTTCTGTGTGTATTCTCTGTGATTGTTTTCTTATTGCCTAAGGGTGGGATTTACCACAGTTTTTGTACATAAATAAATAGGCAGGTGTGGCTGAGTGGCATTCAGAAGTTTGGTCAGGCTTCCTGTTGGGCTAGATGATGAGCACAAATCAGCAGGAAAGGTTTTGCGTGGGTAAATAACCCTTGGTCTTCTGAGCTTCCTGGGCAGCATCCTTACAATACTGACTTCTGCTCTCTGAGAGGAAATAGATTGAAAGCATCCAATGATTTCTACAGCTACTGAGCATCACATTAGATTATATCAGGTTCTGACCACTGTGAAACTGGACCAGATTTCGATTGGTCATGTGGACCTGAAATGTTATCAGTCATATTACAATCCCTGTAAATCTCTCATTGCCCCAGATAGGTTTACCCAGTTCTCTCCACAATTTTGAAAGCGCTTTCCCTCTGCTTAATTTTAGTTTGTATAATAATAGTAGCTGTTATTTTTGTGTAATTTATTTTTTCTTTCTATCTTTGTTTCTTCATCTCTGCTATAGCTGTCTTTTTGTCATTATAAAATGATCAAACAGGTTGTCACTTTTAAAGTCAACTAGAAGATAGACGAGAAAAAGTGAGTGCACAGGTACTACCAAAATTTTGACTCGGGTAATTTTGCTAACAGCAGTTTCCAGTTTCATGAGATCAGTTCTTAATGTGAAAATCATTCTTATCTATCATTTTATACAAAGATTTATTATGATTAGGGAACAAACAGAGTGACTGTTCCCTTGTGTATCCACACACACCTACACACTTTTATAATTTATTTCCTCTTCCTTTTTTAAACCTATAATAATGAGAGAGAAACCCGTGAGAATTATGGCTTGGAAGAAATTTAGGTTAGTTTACTTTGAAAGGATTTGATGTTGTTACAAAGCAGTTCTTTGCTCCTGTGTCAGAAAGGGCATATAAATGACCATCTTTTACCTAATTACTTCCCTAATTTTCTTCCTTCATGAAAGAGTGTGACTGTCATAAGCCAGTTAAATTTATTTCCGGTGTGCTGAGAGAATGTAATAGGATGCATGGGCAAGTGACAAGGTTTAGTGATTAAACCATTAGCTATTTCTAATGATCTGCTTGGCCTGTGACAGTACCTGAGGTAGGAGTAATTGCTTTTCCATGCAGAGGAAGGCTGTGGGATGGCTTCCCCAGTGAAGCCCCATAGAACAAGCTATTTCAAAGTCTGTATGATTTTGAGGCCATTTGACTGCAACACAACTTTTCCAAGCAGTGATCTTCCCAGTGTGATTAGGCTGCAGCCCACACTCCTCAGGTAACATTATGGGAAGGTGTTTTCAAAAATTAAGTTGTCGTTTTGACTGCAAAAACATGGGATTCTAAAATAGGGGAGTTCAACATGTAAAAATAAGAAAAAAATCAGAAAGCTACATTTTCTCCATCTCCATTATCAACACCTGTAGCTAGATACCTTTCTTGGACACCCAATAAAGGAAGAAGATTGGATCTTAGTGATATTTACTGCTAGGTGAGTGATCTACTACTATCTGGGAGATCCCTGAAAATCTGTGCAAGTACTTTCTGTTGGCTGGTTTTGTTTTTTTTTTCAACTGATGTAAAAATCCTGCAAGGTTCAGAAAAGAAGGTAGCAACTCAGAAATAGGTCGTAATTTCTATATTCTAAGGATCTTGCTTTTCCTCTTTTCGTTTTGAAGGAAAATATTTTTGGTGGCAGCATGTGGAGTGTGTGTGTTTGCATGCTGACATAGATTGTTTAAAAGACTGCCTTGACAATGGCCCTGGTAACACTCCCCTCTCTTTAAAGCCTAACTCTGCGATTCATCTAGTCCACATATTGCTTCATTTAAGAAAGTTATCTGAAACTCCTACCTTGTAAGGTGTCAGCTTTGTTCTGTAAAGCTACTTTGATCTGAAATAAGTAGATAAACTGGTCTGTAGGTGATTATATTAAGAAGAAGATTCATGATAAGAAAAGAATGGTTCTTTCTGTTGCTAGCTTCATGATCTGCTCTTGCTGTTAATAACTAAGCCATTGATAGCTGTAATGTCATTGTCAACCAATCTACTGATCTGCGAGGCCAGGTTCAGTTGTGAGCAAGGTTTTGTAACTCAATGCTAATGTAACCAGGGAAATGTTAACAGTTTTCACCTGTATGGTAGGTTTCTTTTAAATTGATGTCATCTTGCTTATTTATTTTATCCAGGCCTTTGAAAATTAGGGAATGCTGTTTTGTTCCTTCCAAAAGCCTCATGGGCTGGAAGTGTGTTGTGAGGTGAAGCAGTTGAGTTTATAGGAGTTTACACTGAATTTACACATTATTGTCTCTATACTTTAAAGTGTTATTTTTTGCAACCTTTCAAGAGACAAGTATACTCAATGTTAAATGTTACATTTTGGAAATAAAACATCCTTGCGATTGAATACGATGTCACCAAATGTGCCAGGCAAAACTATATGCTGGTTGATTCTAAATGGACTGTGTCACCCCCTTGAAGACCCAAGAAGAATTAGTCATGGGTTAGATTAGGCACAAGTAAATAAGTGAAAGACAAGAGTATTGACAAGGTAGTTCTTGTGCTGGAAAGCTTGTAGCATTCTTGTGTGAACAAATGCAAAAAGGTAGAGACTCTGGTATGATTTAGATGCATGGGTCTATTAGGTTTTGCAGAATGAGAGCTGTTCTTTCCCAGAGCTTTACACTGGGTCCTAGATGGGCTTCTAAGTTTAATTCAAATTCAGGAGATGTAACCAGCTTTCAAATTACCCATGTGCTGCCTTTCCCTAAATCCCAGACTTCCTGTAAACTAGAATAGAGTTAGCAGCAGCTTGACTGTTTGGTGTGTCACTTGTCTTTGAAAATGCAAGAGAAACCATCCACTGAAACAGCTGCAAGATATCATGTCACACATAACTCCTCTAAGAGATTTCCCACAGACAGTCCAATACCCTTTTTTTTTTGCCCCTCCTTTTCTCGGAAATAATATACTAGATGAGTTAGATCCAGTATCTTATGAGCAACAGGAGCATATTGCAAATTGATGAGTTATGAGATTTCTTTTTGCATAAACTCACCTTCAGTAGAAATGAAATATAGCTCTGGCCTGGAATTACAGTTTATAATTGATTGGGAGATAGCAGACTGTCTTTGAAAAATTATTTTTTTTTTAATTCCAATAGATATTTGTAACAGGTGACATGAGCTTTCATTTTAATCTACATTTGTCATAAGTTCTTGATATTTGTTGGAAATGACCAAAAAAAAAAGGAAGAAAAACTTTCTGCTTTAGTGGCTAAAACCCAATGGGTGAGTTCTCCTCTGAAAGATCTGCCAGCCCATGCTGCACACGATAACAGGGTATTGCTTTGTGGAATACATTGTCTCTAAATTGTTGCCTGTCATAGGCGTGGCGACCTGGTTCAATGCTGTCCTTGGTTGTGTGAATACAGCATCAGTGTAGCTCTATGCTATATTTGTAGCTACTATTATATATCTCATTTTTCTGGGGTGTGATTTAATGGACAGTTATGCTTGAAACACCTATATCTGGGAGGCAGGTGCCACTTGGAGGATCAGTGGATGGCTTGCTGGCATTACCATCAACCTTGCCTGTATGCTTTGCTCTTCCTAAAAACTGGAGAGTGTACTCTCATAGTGTGTTGGGAGAAAAATGTGTGAGAACCACCTTCAGGAACATGCCATGAGAAACAGGGATGGTGTTGACTGCATGTTGTCTTCACAGTCTTTTTGAAATAAATCCAGTATGTAAATAGATGAAATGTGCTTTAGGGTGTAGAGAGCACTAACTCAGTATGATCCTGGATAAATCCTTTCTCCTCATTTAGACTAATTTTCAGGAGCCACATAAGCAGCCATTGAATAATATTTGCTTCTGTTACCACGAGCTGTTAATGACTGGGAAATGCTTTGAGGTCTGTAGGTGAATGGCACCAAATTTACTGAATGCAGTGTGCTGCCTAAAATGCTGGGTGTGTTTGAAAGGGATAGGTGAAGACTGATTGTAGAGTCCCTCGAAGACTGTGTTAGTCTGTGTTAAAGTTTACACAGATTTCTGTTGGCTCGGGATCAGATAATCAATGTGGAGGGAGGAGTGGGAGAGAAAATCTTATGCAAGGTCATCATCTACTTTTTTTTTAACAAGGAAGCAAGCTGGTGAACTTGTGATTGATTGCCCTTTATACCGTTCCTCAGAAAAAAAGGAAGGCGAGGGAAATATTATTGAGATCCCACTGATGTGCAGCCAGTTTTGGAATGGATCATGGAAACTCTCTGCGTCAACACTGCCTGAGTTTCTCTGTCTGCAAATGAAGATCCACTGATGAATGCACCCATAAAAATGGAAAGAATACTCCATGCTGCAGTGCTGCTTTTCAAATCATCTCACAAATACACCCTCCAGCTACTCAGAGTCACGTTGCCTGGATTATTTCAAGGGTCAGTGCCTGGGTGAGGAACGTGACACCTTGGGCCATTTATATAACCACCTAATCGTGTAACAGGTGAGCAGGGAGCCCCTGTACAGTGTAAACAAATCCCTTTGCCATTTCCCTCCACACTGTCAGGCTAATTCTGATGAAGAAAGCATGCAAAGCTGAAGCCAGGGAATCAAGGCCTGGAGACTTTTCGTAGCTTCAAGAGGAAGTGCTTGAGTGAGGGCACTTTCCAGCATGTTTCAGGTGAACGCTGAAATATTTTCCACACCTCCTCTGTCTCATTTCTTAGTTCACTTCTGTGCCATCTCAGCTGGGTGCCAGAGATACTTGTGCTTGGAGGAGAGGAGAGAAGGTGGTTGACTCCACAGCACGTGGCTTGGTTCCAGGGGCTGTGATCTGCATGCAAATTGTTATTTGGTCCCTGATCAAGTTATGGAGACTTGGTTTCTTATATGTGGGCAAGACAGTATAGAAGAGGCTGTGTTCATTTGGTGCTTCCCAACGTAGGAGCTAGGTGTCTTTACTGTCTTCTCTACAGACTTCTTACCTAGGAGCCAGTTCAGCACTGGCTGCAGACAAGGGAAAGGTGGCCCTGACTGTACTCAGTCCCTCATGAGCATGCACAGCAACTGATAATCAGCAGCTTTCTTCCCCCGCATGAATTTGCAAAAGAAGATCTCCTGCATCTACTTTGTTTATCAAAAAAGAACATTTATAATAGGCATCTCTTAATTGTTCAAGACCATCAATTTACTCAGCTGGTACACAGCATAGATTCTGGCATGTGCTTTTACATCTTTTGCAGCTTCCGCTATATTTAAGTGCAGCATATTGCTATAGCTAGAAAGCTCAACCTGATCTTTAAAAAAGACAGACATTTCTTGAAGTTTACCAGGGCTCTACTACACTTTTCATCAATAAGAATATTTAATAATGAGTTGCACTTTCTTGAGGGAAATATGGATGTGTATGGAGAAGCATTGCTTGATCCCAGCTGGGTATTTTTTTAGCCAAGTTTCATAAGTTGCTTGATTTATTTTTTTTTGATGTGTGCTTTCTCTGGCAAGCACACTGCTAAAGGCAGCATTATACATATTTTATGCTACGTAGTAAATATTTTATTAGCATTATTAGTCAGGTTAAAGGGAAAGAATAGAGAATTAATAGCTGAGGTTAAGCTGATCTCAGAAGGCATAACTAATATATTTGCCACATTTCCTAGTTGGCAACTAAATTGTCTTCTATCTGCACAGCACTTTGCCACTCTCCTGGGCTGTTTCCCTCTGTGCACACAGTATTTATCATTAATATGTCCATTAAATCAGCATCCTTTAATGAATCTTCATGTTGCTTGTTTTTTTCCTGTGTAATGAGTATCTCATGGCTTGTAAATCTGGATGCTATTTTTATATTAGGGGAAGATAAAGAACAAAAGAAGCAGCAGTTCTCTGATGCCAAGTCACATTGAGCAGGAGGAGGTCTTGCTCTGTGTGTGTGTGTCTGTGAGTGCATCCTCACATTGGCTCCCTAAGTCAAGTAAGAATTTGTCTTACATGCTGTACATGTACATGTACATGTACATCAGAACCATAGCAACTCTGTTAAATTAACATGGCTTCGTATTCTGTCCCCATGAAATGCTGATCTAAAGGCTGCTGAATTCCAGGGGAGTTGGTTTGTCAGCTCAGATAGTCTTTATTTTTTTAGGACAGAGGCAGGAGAAGGAGAGTATCAGAAGTAAGTAGATGGATGTGTGAGAGGAGTTTCTCTCAACTCCTCAAAAGCAGTGAGCAGTACTCCTGGAGGCCACAGAGACCAAGTCAGAGGGAAAGAGACAGAACTGTTTTGGTCCTCTAGGAGAACCAGAGGTGGTGGTTCTTCATTTAACTCTTACTGAAAATGTCCATTAAAGTACAGAAATCCCAGAAGGAGAGATACTCTATTAAGAATCGGTGACAAATGTAGAAAATTGTGAGTTTTCTCATCTGGTCCTGTTTGAAATACCTCAAGTATAAGCCTTCAGCACTAGAGCACTCAAAACATCCAAGCTGTTTGCAGAAACTGTCCATATATTTTACTGCTAAGCAACTGAGATTTTCTTTTTTGCTTCCTTTAGTTTGTGCTGACCCATCCTTAATGGAAAGTCAGTGGTGAGAGAGTGGAAACAATTTAACAGGATTTGCAAAGAAGGGAATGATGTTGTATTAAACCTGACTCACAGTAAACCCACTAAAGCCCCATGGAAAGCCTTAGCTTTGGTCTTGAAAAATATGCCCATAATAGCTCAAAAATGAGTCAATTTTTGCCTTACTGAGGATTTTCCATTAAGAATTCCTGTAAAAGGTCTGCCAATGTCTGATGTGCTTAGCCTGCTGTATGAAGGCTGCCTGGATCACTGCTCTATGCTGTGCTTTTCATTCGCTCACTTCTGGACCCAGTCCAGTGTCCCTGACGTCCCTTCATTGATTTCAGCTTGCACTGGATTAAACCTAGCAGTCGTCTAAGAGTATTCGTTTCATGGTTGTTTGTGGGCTATGTTTTGGAGCTTATTACCGACTGTTGTAAATATCTTTATAATTTGGCCTTATAAAAATGCAGTGACTTTACTATGTTCACATGTCTTTATTATAATTATTATATTATTTTATTTATATTATAATTATATGTTATATTATTTATATTATAATTATTATAATTATAATTATCAAGTTACTCCTTTTAAACACTCCATAATTTAAAAGTAGAAGAACCTTCCATTACAAAAACATAGCAACCTCCTCCATGGAAGAATATGATTTAATGTCAAGTCATTAGCTGTTGAGTATTTTGACTTAGATTGTAAGCATTTACCCTAATCCACTAGCCAATGCCAGTTCCAGCAGGTGAGTCTTAGTTCACACTACTCCACACTCAAAGTTTCTTTAAGCTCTGTGAAAAACTGCCTATGCCTGAATGTCGCTAGCTATCTATGGAGGAAAGTTTCAAGAACGCAGAGCTAAAAAGGGTTCATATTTTCTTGGCTACTGTATCAAGCAGCTTATGTCAACATCTTCAAGTTATATCTAGCCTTGACCTTCAGTGTCTGGCTTGGGACTTTCCAGAGTGAGATTCTTTAAATGAACAGTACCAAGGGTTTGGAGACCAGAGTCTGATTTCTTTTCTATGGGCTACCTCAGGAGATGCACATAAAATTGCACTTTGTTTTAAAGAGCTAGGTCCACAATGAAGCATAAGTGCCCAGTTAGGTGCCTCAGCACTTCCTTTCAAACCCCACCCAGCAGCTATTTTAGTCAGACATGCTTGATTTCTCTATGTATATGAATGTTCCAGGAAAATCCTGACTAATGCATGGTGTTGGGCACAAACCCAGCTGCTCAGTTTCAGTTGGCTCCAACCTTAAAACTCAGTAGGGTTCTCAAGCATCTTTCTACCCATCTTTTTCTACCCAACTCTGTAGGTATTCCCCAGGTTAGCAGTCTGGTTCAGGTGGTGCAGAAGGTGGCAGTGGTTAAGCTTACTTAGGATATGGGTTAAAGCAGCTTGAGGTCTCTCCACTTGCTGGAAACTATTAGGTTGCCTTGTCTTTTGGCCTGCATTGCTTGCTTTGCTGAAGCCCTCTCATTGCATGAAAAAACCTTAATATTTGTTAAAGGAAATTGCTTTTTACTGTTGAAAATGTGAGTTGATCAAGTTACTCTCTCCCTTGGGGGCTCATTGAATAGTAACAGTGGGTATGCTGTTGTTGGCTTGCACAAGAAGATAAAGTCTTCTGAGATGAGTAGAGGCAGTAGGCCAAACAATCCTACGTCTGGGAGGAGCTTGAAGGGTGGTTAACCTTGCCCAGTATCATAACTATGGAAGTCTTCCTGTGTTGAACAGGGCAAAACCATGTACACTCACACATGTGAAATCTGCTACTTCCTAATAGCCTTCCCCACCTGGGAGACATTTCTTCCTTCATAGGAAGAGCCACATGAGGAACTGTGTATGAGTACGTATGGGTTTTCATCTACCAAAGTGGCACTACCAAGAAACTTCAATTAAGCAACTGTATCTTGTAGCATTTTTCCCTGGTGGAGGGACTTGACTTTCACCTTCTGAGTAAAACCAGGATGTTGTTGGCTATTTAAAGAGCCAACTTTAGCCACTCTTCCTTCCTGGAAGGAGAGATGTGAAGTAAGACAGAATAGAATAGCAAAGGAAAATAACAATGATTTATTATGGTGCTTTTGATTTAGAGAAATCTATTCTTATATTCTGTGAAGGGTGTAAAATATAAGTACATTAAATTACTTGGGTTGGTAATAACACGGCAATGCAAGTGGAACACAGCTTGCACTCTTCCTAAATACAAGGTATGTCTTATATTCTGATATAAAACTGGTAGATCTGGTCAGGGGGGATTGCCTGATAGTCCTTAGATTGGTATCTGTAAAGCATTTTAATCCAGTCTCACTTCAGTCCTTAAAGAAGCTTTTCTCTCCTTGCTGTACGGGAAGTTTGCGGTGCTGGCTGGGGAAGGTGTGCTTTGTACCTGCAGCACTTTAACAGCCAATATCCCATGGATGAAAAATACAGCCCTAGTAACTTAGGGGCTGCAGAGCAGCTCCACAGCTCTATTGTGAAAGACCCTAGCCCAGAAAATAGGTAACTGCCATGGCTGAAAAAGATGGCACTTGCCAAGAGCACTGGTGCACCTTATCTCTTCAGCAAGTGATTCCTTAAGGGTGTAGATGGCCAAGTCCAAGTCACAACTGGCTCACTGACACCATCCACGTGTGGTAGCCATTGGCCTAGAAGCAAAAGAGTGTTGGTTGCTGGCCATGCAAGTTATTACACAACGCCACTCCCAGAAGTAGCCGCCATATTTGATGGGTTAGAAATGGTTACCTGAATGGGAGACTTAGAGCTGTCTGGTGCATTGTGATGACTGCACTGACTGGGAAACTGCTGTGTTAGCTCTGGAGGGACCTGTGGGACAGCAGAGCCTCGATGATCCAGGCACGCTTTTGGCATCAGTACTCTAGGCAAGCATAAAATGCCAGAGTATGAAGCCAGCATTACCACACTGTGATTTATCTGATAGATCATATTTAAAGGTATCTCTCTGCCTTCTCCTCATAATATCTTAAAGCTTCACTGTTGTCACTGTATGTATTTGTGCACAATATCAACGATGATGATCCCTGATTTACAGAAAGAGATGTGATGCAAAGAGACATGGGACATGTTTCATATGTTTAAATTACACGCAAAACAAAGCACAGTCTTAGTATTAAGGGAGCTATCCCTGGAAGCAAGCAAGTTGTGTTAGCTGAAGTATGTGCTTGGATTAATTAGTAGCCTGGGCACAGTGAAAGTTTTGCTTTGAAAATGTGTGTTAGCATCTCTGTGTGGGGCTTTTAGGAGCATTATCCTGCTCAAAGCCTACAGAGTGTTCTTTAGCCTTGTTCTGCAGTGTGGCATGGGAACATAACCCAAGTGACCTACTCTGCTTACATGCAGAGTGGATGGCCAGGCAGAAGAACTGGACTTGAGCCTCTCAAGTCGCTGGCTAGCACTTAAACCACTGGGCACTCTTTGCATGGAGACTGTCACAGTGGGACTGTCCTGATGACTTATTAGAAGGTTTTTCACAGGACTAATTGCATCTCATTTGTGCTGTGGATGCTTATTTCCTAGGACTCCCTTATTTTGTGGAGGTTTCTTTCTTACAACCATTCCTTCCCTTCTTTCATTTCACTGTGAAACAGTCTCTGGAATGACTCGGACATCTTTTTGCCTTGCACAGCATTCAAGACATGAATTGCAGCTTGAACAGCTTGTTGTAGCATGATCCTCTGAACAGAATAATGGATTTGTTCCTTAACTGAAGGACTTCGCAGGAATCAGTTAAGGGCTTTTGGCCAGGTGAGGTCTGGAAGATGATGCAGGTGTTTCTGCACTGCAATTTCAACCTCAAAGACCCCTAAGAAACAGTCAGTTGTAATTATTTTTGCCAGCATTATCTTCAGGTTTATTATCCTGTACCTGCACAAGCACTCTTCAGCTTCTAAGATTTCTGAATTTTTCACTAGCAAAGCTCCATGATGAATATTCCCTCTTAATTTGTTTTTAATTGGAGTTTTCACACTTTATCAGTGTAACATTTAAAGAAAATGTTAGCTCTCTTCCTACTGTCAAGTTGACTGCACATGGTTTTGGGGTATATATTTCTTTGCTCCGTCTCCTTGTCAGAGCTTGTGCTATTTTAGGCACATGACTTCTCTGGAATTCAAATCTCTGTCTGAGCTTGATGTGGTATATGAGGGACCATGTCCACTGTACCAAGGTGGCAATTACAATGAGGAAGATGTCACATTCTTATCCTTTCCCATCCCCTATGAATCTCAAATACTAACAAGTGTTTTTCATTGTCTCTGCAGAAATCAGGAAAGTAACGTATCTCATTGCAGGTGAGGAGTGAAGAACGCTGGGGATTTTTCTGTGTTGTACACTGCACAGAACACCGCCTAGCGACACCCAAACAAATGCCAAGCAAATTAGCTGGGATGCAGAAATATATCTAATCATGACAGAATGGCCCATGGTGGCTAATTTACTTTCCTTCCCTAGAATAGTATCAAACAGCATAAGACTTCATGTCAGATAGAAGATCACAACAGAAAGGAAGACCCAATAGTAGAAAATGTCAATGTTGTCTAATGACAGCTATCTCTGAAGCACTAGTCATTTTTTTTTTTTAGATTTCAATTAACAGGAGAAGCATGATAAAATACATAATGCTAAACGCTGGCCCACTGGAATTAGACTGCTTTCACAGGTTCATTTCAAGATTCTCCAGTCAGAACAACCCCAGGCAATGCTACAAGACTGGGAATGAGTGGCTGGAAAGCTGCCCAGCAGAAAAGGCCCTTGGGGTGCTGGTGGACAGCCGGCTT